>KZ062136.1:70494-122226 GCA_002091835.1 Anopheles maculatus | reverse complement strand
GTAGTGCGGTTTGTTTACGTTTTGACCGTGAATCAGCTGATCGTTGATTCGGCAGCCGGAGGTATCGATCATGGTTTTGCGTGCATAGAACTGCAATATTTGCGACCTACAACTGGGATATAGTTTATACATGCTTATATTAGTGAATAAAGCAAAAGAGTTTGTAATATAGGCTACAAATGCAGTGCAGTGATAACTTTTAACCATGCTGCACTGCTCGGTACACCACCGACTCGATGCCTGCACCAAAAGCGTGCTTCCTATCAGCGATGGGCAACCCATAGGCAAGTTAACGCATAGTAAGCATCGCAAACTGGCCAGTTCCTATTCCCTCGGGACACAAAATCGTAATATCTTGTGTTACAATATAATTTCGCTCAAGTAATCGCTTCCTACCATATGATTCATCAGCTGTTTTGTGTGTGCAGATGGTCGTAAACAAACATTCACCATGACTGTCAAACCAAAATTCAAAATGGCTAGCTTGACAGGTCTAAGACTTCACCTCCTACTATACCCACTTTGGATTTCGCCCCAATGGGTCCTCGTGCTTCGCGAATTTTGAATATGCTATTAATTTATAAATTTACTAAAATTACGCCATCAAGTGCTCCAAACATTACTTTTGCTTAAATAACAGTCAACTCTCGTATTAAAATCGGTTGAATCGATTAGATTTCAAGAGGAAAACTCGTCAGTCGTTCACAGCTTCAACACAGTGGGATATCACGTACGAACTATCGGACAAATGCTTATTCTTTCATTTGTTTTTATTGATCAAGAAGTTTGTTGAATTTAATTAGTTTGGTTATTTGTTGTGTAATGCTAGCATATGAAAAGCAAACACACAGAAATCAACAGTTTTTAAACTTATAACTAAAAAAACACGCAACACCCACTGTGCAACGCAAGAAAGAATTTCAACGGCCAGAATTTGCAGCTGTCAAGCGGCGACAAAACAGCTAATAAAAAAAAGCGACCAAAAAAACAGGCCAGCAGCCGAAGTAAAAACATCAGCACAGAACATCCGTGTCAGAACGGAAGAATTTTACATTTCGAACCTTTTACAACTATTCACATGGCTGTCGTAAAGTTGATCCTTTTGGTGTAATAAAACGCCGATTGCCAAGCGGCTGCCCGTGTGCAACGGAAACGGAGCAAATCGAGCTAATCAATGCCCAGCGGAAGGGAGGGGAGTTCAATGTGTGTGCCGATGCCAAGGTCAGAGTCGAATGTTGAAAAAGAAAATCTAATCCTCGTGCAATCGGTGTAAATTCGGTGCGTGCAAACATGAATCGAAAAAGGTAGGTAAGTGTTTGTGCGGTTGTGACGAATCCCATCAATTGCAACGTCTCGTAAGCAATCGAAATAAGTAACCGAACCGTATGTTGCAATTGTGCAGCAAAAGGGTGTGGAGAAAAAACACGAGAGTCAAGAGGTGTCTCATTGAAATGTGCACACGGTATCGGAAAAATCGATAAACATTTGCTTAAATAACATTCAACTTTCGTATTAAAATCGGTTGAATCGATTAGATTTCAAAAAGAAAACTCGTCGGTCGTTCACAGCTTCAGCACAGTGGGATATCACGTATGAACTATCGGACAAATGCTTATTATTTCATTTGTTTTTATTGATCAAGAAGTTTGTTGAATTTAATTAGTTTGGTTATTTGTTGTGTAATGCTAGCATATGAAAAGCAAACACACAGAAATCAACAGTTTTTAAACTTATAACTAAAAAAACACGCAACACCCACTGTGCAACGCAAGAAAGAATTTCAACGGCCAGAATTTGCAGCTGTCAAGCGGCGACAAAACAGCTAATAAAAAAAAGCGACCAAAAAAACAGGCCAGCAGCCGAAGTAAAAACATCAGCACAGAACATCCGTGTCAGAACGGAAGAATTTTACATTTCGAACCTTTTACAACTATTCACATGGCTGTCGTAAAGTTGATCCTTTTGGTGTAATAAAACGCCGATTGCCAAGCGGCTGCCCGTGTGCAACGGAAACGGAGCAAATCGAGCTAATCAATGCCCAGCGGAAGGGAGGGGAGTTCAATGTGTGTGCCGATGCCAAGGTCAGAGTCGAATGTTGAAAAAGAAAATCTAATCCTCGTGCAATCGGTGTAAATTCGGTGCGTGCAAACATGAATCGAAAAAGGTAGGTAAGTGTTTGTGCGGTTGTGACGAATCCCATCAATTGCAACGTCTCGTAAGCAATCGAAATAAGTAACCGAACCGTATGTTGCAATTGTGCAGCAAAAGGGTGTGGAGAAAAAACACGAGAGTCAAGAGGTGTCTCATTGAAATGTGCACACGGTATCGGAAAAATCGATAAACATTTAATGTGTGTGTCTTGCGCGGCCGGGGAAACCCTCAGCGGCCAGATGTGCGATTGAAGTGCAAAGGTGTGAAATTTAAAGAACGAGGCTGGAAACGTCTGTTTGGCCACGATGCCGTGTTGGTATCGGGAATTAGCACCTCATGCCGGCCGCAAAGCGCGGCGTGGCTGAAAATGTGAGTGTGAGTCATCTGTGTGTGGAATTTATGCAAAACTGGTCCTCACCCCACACACATCGCAGCAAGCCTAAATGTCGTTATCGATTGATTTGTGTTAGTTGGATTGGTCATGTTTTGGCGTCCGTTGTGATTCATTGCAGGTGGGGGAGGGACCCGCATTATCTGTGCCGTATTGCTCACACCGTGCAGCAATCTAAGATCAACACCTTCTTGCTGACCCTGGGGCGATTTTTCGGGTGGAGTAGTGGTAGCGGTAGTAGTAGTACTTGCTATCAGCTGCGACCATACGGAAAGGAAGATTCCTCACCAATTGCGTCGACGGTACTGCGCGTGTCGCCGCGCCGTATGTTGTGATTGATATGCGACACACACTCACTCGCTAAATCTGGCAACGGGATGATGGTGTTCTGCGCTGTATGCGCGTTATCAATTGATGACTTTTGGACTGCGTTCCGGTTCTTCGATCGAGTCGTTTCCTGCTTGGTATTATCGCGCAATGCGTATAAACGGGGGGAAAAAAATAGAAACAAAGCAAAGCATTACCGGATAAGGGGCTTTTTTTAAAAATGCTGCGAAGCAAGCTGTGTGTTGTTGCTGCACACCAGTTGCTATCGTTGCCATAGCGAAGAGAGAGAGGCTCGTCTAGTATTTTATGATGTAGGGCTCATGTGTTTTGTATGAAACATTTGCTCTATTTTCGTATACTTAACAATAAAAACTTGATAACCGCCGACGGATAGGAAAGCAAATTGTTTATTCTTTCTTTTTCTTTCTCCTCATTTCATCAATCGCTGCCATTTGTCCCGGTTTACCAGGAAAGCGCAATAAATCAATGTATTCACTGGAGGAGGCTTTTTTCTGCAGCGCTTCAACATCCGTTGTTCAATGGAACCGTCGTACCCGTGCTAAGGTGGATCAGCTAAAACGGCCGCACAGTAACCGTAGTGGCAAGCGGCGAAGGAAACACGAAAGGGAACGAGACACCCTCACCGGCGTTTGACCGCGGCTGGTAGAATCCCATTACTGTGGCAGCTCTGCTTTTTCCTGTATACAAACCTGCAAATCCGATGCCGACGAACGGCATCATCAACATCGCCATCATCAACCCGAACCCGTCGTGGATGACGCGGCTGCACTAAGCATGGAGCAACTATAATAAATTAGTCAAGCAGCAAAAATCTTGTCACCACTCGCGCTCTCTCGGTGCTTGGTGGTCTCGGTGCTCTAGCGAGAAGCGTTAATCGCGGTCGAAAGCAGTGGCGAACTACACCGTACACTGTACGACATTAGCTGATTGTAGATCTAGTAGAATTAAAAGCGCCATTGATAAGGGAAACGCTAGAAAAATCCAGACTCGTGCTTTGGACGTACATTCCGCGACAACGCTCAGTAATCACTGTTTATACACATACACAACATAACAGCACAATCCGGACCCGGAGTCCAAAATGCCGTGCGTTAGCTTAAGGTAAGTAACGGATTGGTTCACGTGCATTTTCTTTTCACGAACGCGACGGATCACCACGTGTGCTTTATGTGTTGCAGAAGTATCATAAAATATCCGCGGGCCGTGCTGCGGACGATCCTGGTAGTGGCGAACAACATCTACTGTGTGCCGACGTATCTGGTGTGGATGTTTTTACTGCTCCCACTGAGAAAGGTGCACGAAACCTATTACTATCGTATCGAGGGTATACTGTTTCATTGGCTGCTAGCGAACGTATCCATGTGGTCTTGGACGGCCGGTTACGAAGGTAAATGTCGGGCAAAATCGGGATACGTTAATCCACAAACTAACACCATCGTACCTTTTTCTTCCCCAGTGGTGGAAATGGGTGATGACATTACGACGGCCTTCGACAAGCGCACGTTGGTGCTGGCGAACCATCAAAGTACCTCGGACGTGCCGCTGCTGATGGCGGCCTTCAACGCCAAGAAGGGCATCCTGCCGAACATCATGTGGATCATGGACCGGCTGTTTAAGTATACAAACTTCGGTGCTGTGAGCCTTGTGCATCAGGACTTTTTCATTGCATCGGTAAGCCAGTTTCTCATTTATTCTGTTTAGACCCTTTTTAATATGTTTTTGAAATCATTTCGATTTGTTTTGAGACTCCCAGATACGTGTGAATACGTTCCACAGCTAACAGAATTCTTTTTGAATTAATAATGTACCTAAAACCTGCTGAATTTGTTCGTTCTTCTCACGTCATCATTTAATCTCAATTTGTGCATATTTGAAGGGCAAGAAAAATCGCGAAAAATCTCTACAGCAGCTCAAATCGCACATACAAAAATGCTACGTACCGCGGAAGCGAAAGTGGATGGTTCTATTCCCTGAGGGTGGTTTCTTGCGCAAAAGAAAGGAAGTAAGCCAAAGGTGAGTGTTTTGCCGATGGCTTTTTAAATAGTGGCGTTCGCTAATCGCTTCCCCCGGTTTGTAGATTTGCAGAGAAAAATAATCTACCAGTATTAAACAATGTAACGCTGCCTCGCGTCGGTGCGATGAAGGCAATCATGGATATGCTCGGAGCGCCCAGTGACATGAATGTTTGCGCTTCCTCGGCCTCCACCACTTGCTCCACGGCACAACCACACGTGGGCTGCGGCAGTACGGTGGCACAGGACGCGGCGAAACAATCGGACAGCAACAGCAGCACTATCATCACTAGCAAAGCAATAAACAAGGAAGACGACGACTGTGGTAAGACAGACTGGTGGCTGGTGGAGATGTGCCTCGTGCCTCGAACTAATTGGGATTTGTGTTTTTCCAGATACCTGTAAGGATGCTTCGTACGCAATGCTAAACGGACAGTCGGGTGGGTGCCTAGAGTACGTGCTAGACATTACGGTCGCGTACCCGCAAGGCACACCGCTCGATTTGCCGAACATCGTGCACGGAATGCGGGATCCCTGCCAGACGTTTTTATTCTACAAACTTTACCATAGTTCGGAGGTAAGTCGCACGCCATTCAATTCAATCAACGTGTGTGTCATTAGCTGCGGTCGCTTCTTTCTAGGTGCCGCGCGAAAGCGAATCCCTCACCCAGTGGTTGTACAATCGATTTTACGAGAAGGAGAAACTGCTGGAAGAGTTTTACCGTACCGGCAGCTGGCCGGCCAGCTGCTGTACCATTCCGCCGACGGTCGTGCACCAGGACTTGCTTCGGTTTTTGCTGATACACCTGTTCTTCATTACCTCGACCTACGTACATCTGCAGCTCATTCTGATGCTGATCCAGTACACGAACGTAATGTACGTGTACATGCTGAGCTAAGTGTCCTACACTCCTCTCAGTCGCTGGTTTGCTGCGAAGTGGCAGTACCAGTAACGATCATCTCCCGGTTTACTTAACATGGAACAGCTGCAGCTACAAGAAAAACTCGCACCGCAAACAGTGATTGAGACATACATTTGCTCTAAATTATAAGTAAACAGAACCAGGCAACGGACCGTGCTGCACTGAGATGTTACCCCATATGCAACACGTACGTGTGTGTTTGTGTGTATCGAGAGAAGCGAAATAACGTCACAATTTGACGTGAAGGTAGCAGGATGGTAACGTCCCTTACGCATAAGATGAAACAATCAATCGACTATTGTTTACATCCATCCTTCTCCATCCGGGGCTCTCATCACCGAGCGCCATGAGCTTGCTGCTGCGCCTTTTCTCTCGCGGAAAGGTCGCGCGTCTAAACGCACAACATATATACAAAACACAAATCCTTATCTTTGATAGGTGTGGCACAAAACAGAAAAGGAAAAACGAGGAAGTTGAGTAGTAGCGGTAGGTGTATATGTATTCGATAAAACAAAACAAACATTCAAATCAGCACACAGAAGAGAGCACACGAAGGCCGCTATCCTCTGTACAAAATGTGAATGCACGCGGTTTGTGGAATATGTGTGCGTGTGCGTGTATGTGTGTGCGTGTGTAGCATATTAAGTCAAGCAAAAGGTACCAGTTTATCCTCTACCTGATGATCCCCGCGTAGCAAGTAAGCAGCAAAAAGTGTGTGCGTGTGTGTGTGAGTGCGCCAAAAGTCATCCTGTTATGGTTAAAAAGGAAAACTTGTTTTTAGTTTCTCGGCTAGGGAGATTCAGGAAAGGAAAAAGGATTTTAAGTTTTACTACTTACCCATCACCACCACTCGAATATGGCCACTGATGAAAGTAGCATGAGCGTACTAGTACTGAGCGAGGTAGTGTATGCGTATGTATGTGTGTGTGTGGGTGTGTTTTACCTAAACTGTACGAGCTTTCAGGAAGCAACCGAGTCACGTAAAAGTCGAGAAATGTAGCAAACTGTTTAAAACAGGTGTTATACACAATGCTTTAAGTTAGCGTAGGTTTAAAAACAGTTTCTTTCCAGTTTTTCCCTTTTTGCGTCCTTACTTTGTGCGTCATCCCGCCTAGTGCGTGCCGCGTGTTCACGGCATCAGTTGAATGTAAATACTATATATACACAACATGGCAGTTTGATCTTTCCGTTTCCTAGCAACTAAAAGCTCCTTCCTGCCTGTTTCTGTCTATCTCTCTCTCTCTCTTTATCTTTATCTTTTCCCTTAAGCTCTAATTAAACGGTGCGAAATCTCAAGATTGCGCTAAATTGTTCTGTCAAAAAGAATGCGCTAAATTGCGCTGGTTCCTTGGACCATTTTCCATAGCGGTAACAAGTATTCGATACAAACTAACCAATTTTTTCGATGCTATTCATCAATAGCTCATAGTGCTGAAAGATTGCGCTAAGAATGCGCTTAGATTGTGATAAATTTTTCAGATTTATGGGTCCGCGAGCTATACTTTTTTTGACAGGAGGATTGATCAAAGAAATTTAGCGCATTCTTTTTGACAGAACAATTTAGCGCAATCTCGAGATTGCGCCCCATCTAAACTACCAGTTAGAACGACCTGTACACTAGCAACTATGTAATCTAACTGTCCTTTAAAACAAAAAAGAATACAAAAATCACTGTAACAGGCACAGGTGAATAAGAGTGTAAGTTAAAGCGCATCGGGCACAGGCATCAGAAGTGTTTTATCATTTCTCTCACCTCGTGAATCCGGCATACCGTTCGCGAGGTGCCCGTGTGCTGTGTTTGTGTGTGTGTGTGCATATGTGTGAGTAAGAACGCGGCTGCAAGGAAGTACTGAGTGTGTCTTTTAGTAGTATTACATTTTTTTTTATTAAGTTAAAACCATCAGCTAACGATCAGTTTTTTAAAAGTGTTTTTAAAAAGTAAATCCAGTTCAATTTTAACTAAAACCATTCGATGTGGCAATGGTAGCACGAAATTAAGAAAAAAAATCTTCGCAAAAGCCGTTCAATTTCCCCAAAACCAGTGTTTGGTATGGAGTTTGTGGCATCTAGTAAGTGCTAACTAGGCAAAGTTTAAACCATTTAAAACCATCTCCGGATACTACTAAAAGATACGCTCTGCAATTACAGTGTCCTTAATCCAATTAGCGTTCGTGGGTTATTTATTGTATAAATGTAGCACCAGTTTCGTTTTCGATGCGGGGGACAAGCCACCAATGTCACTTCACACCACCCGCACCTATTGTTTGTTCATTTTCTACTCCCCACACTACCTAGCACCGAATATACGCGAGAAGAGCAGTTCGTCATCTATCTGTTGCGTGTATGTGTGTGTGTGTGCGCATGCTGAGCAACCCTGTCCTATGCGAGAAAAAAACCCCTTCGCCTGTGTACGTGTGGAAATGATCGATCAACATCCCATCGCTTTTATGTGATGTGGAGGTTGCTACGATTAATTTTTTTTTTCTAATAGAAGAAATACGACTGTATGAAAAAAAACTTGTTGACCGTTCCTGCCTGTGTATTTCATTTCATTTTAGTTAAGTAAGTATACTACTTCAATTCGTTCGTCGTTTAAGGTCCGTCAAATCCGTAATGTGCAAGCTTCTGACCGGCTAAACGTGACGCAAAGTCCAACACGGTCTGCAGTGGTTCGTTTTGCGCCAGCTTGAAGATACACCCAGCAACGAACGTGTCACCGGCACCAAGACTATCGCGAATCACTTCCGGTGGGTACGTTCGTTGGCTGTACCAGCGTCCACCCTCATCCATCGCTATCGTATCGCTCGAACCCCACGGACAAATGATGGTGTACGGGCCGGGATGAGACCGTTTCAGCGCGTCTATCACATCTCGTGCACTTGCGTGGCCAAGAAAGCGGGCAAAATCTTTTCCAACAAATACCACATCAACACCATCGACAAGCAGGTCCAGATTGGAATGTCGTGGCTTTTCCATCTCGATGGAAACGGTCACCTTCGAGCGGTGGTTGTCCGGATCGTTGTTCCAGCCACGGATACAGTTTATCATCTCAACAATGGCCGGCGTGTTGCGTCTTCCCTAGAGAAATAGTGACATAATTAGCATTGTTTGCTTAAAGCCTTCATCCACAAGATGATGTGCTACCTCAAAATGAATCCATGCATATTCGGAGAGGTTGATTTTCTTGAAGTCCTCCAGCGTAAGTTCCGGCAGGTCTGCGTTACTATGGACAATGGTTCTTGTGCCGGTCGCCAGGCTCAACCAGACGGTAGACAGTGGGACGTGTGTATCGCGATGGTACACACACTTACCAAACTCGATCTTACGTTCGTGAAGGTCCTCTAGTGCAAATTGAAACATTTTCGAATCACTGAACGATGCGAGCAGTTCACAGCGTGCACCAAGGTTGGCCAAAACGGTGCAGTTGTTTGATGCATTGCCACCACGCTGCCAGCGGCTAGAATGGCACCGCTGGTCGGAATCCTCCTCAGGGTACGTATCACACACTTGGATGATGTCTATGTTGCACAGGCCGACGCAAAGGATTTTCTTAGTAATCCTCTGAATATCCTCACGTGTTTCTGTCATTGGGACTAAAAGTAATAATACGATAAGAGGGATGTAATCGTTTGGTAGAAAACTAGTAATAGTACTTAACGTAACTTAGTAGAGTAGATAAAAACCAGGATTCCAAGAGCAAGAACAAAACTTCTTCTTCTTCTTCTTCTTTGGCACTACAACCTCGTGAGGTCTCAATTTGCTGTTGCTAGATTTCTGTTAGTTTTTCTTAGTTTACCCGTAGCTGGATGTCTATCCTGCGTACGGGGAGACGGTCTGGACGGGATTCGAACCTCGGTCCTGCCGTGTGGAGAGTCTGGAGACCGGTGCCGATATGGTATATACCACCGGGCCGCCCCAACAATAAGTCCAGTAAGCCAAAAATGGCAGGCATGACCTGAGAGGTCGTTAGTAGTGATGGGCGAATTGATGGTTTGATCGGAATCGATTCTGAAGCGCTCCAAATTTAGCGGAATCGATTCCGAGCAGTAGGTCCGGATCCGGGGCCAAGATGTGTTTAACTGGTTCTTTCTGAGTGCTTGGGGGGGGGGGGGTTAATTCTGGTTATTCCTATTACTGCACTGATCCGGAATCTTTTCCGCACCCGGATCCGTGCTAGGATCCGGAATCGGTTCCGGATCCGGTTCCAGCTATGGAATCGGAACCAGGTAGTTCCGATTCCGAGCGCCCGAGCAAAGAAGAAAAAGAAGAAGAAGTGTGCAAAATATGTCTAGACCATCCGCAATGGGCAGTGGAGGCGTGCTAGGCCCAATTTTGGGATGGAGTGAAGGCGTCGACGCGTGGAGAACCGTTTTAGCACCGGAAACAGGTAAGTAAATGATGATAATACATTTCTCAGTTTGTTTTTTCACGTTCAATTATCATATATTTTGGTGCATTGCATTTTTCAACAACGTTTGGCATTACCTTACCCAGGAGTACTTTTGGGAGTATCTTTCGAAAAAACAACTCGAGTATAAAAACGTAATAGAAAACAACAACTCTCTAATTCTATGCCTGACCGTCTCGTAGAACGCGGTAGAAAAAGCAGAAAAGAGCGATCTCTTCTTGCCTTTCACAGATCTAACCCTGTGTCGATCAGTTCGCGCAGTAGAAGCGATGCGCGCCTTGGCAGTAATCGTAGCAAATGGCTTACGAAGAGCAAATATTTCGGGATGCTAATTTCCAGCTCGTTGCGCCGTACGCCCGCTATGATACGGCGGGCTGCTTCGTCGGATTTGATGCGCCCGAAGGCGGAAGAAATGCGTAGCCGGATGTCGTTCAGGCAGTGGTCAGTTATGATGAACGGGTAGATGTGTACCAGGGTGGTGTGGATGGTGTGTTGACGCTTTTCGATGCGTAGCTCCTCCAGAGTGGACTCGTACAGGCCTTGCACGGCAAACTGCGACACGGCCAGTGGCATTTGATGCTTCAATCCGCTTACGCCGGCCACTGAGGTAAGAAAGACGATGTGTCCGTGTGATACTTTCTTCATTTTGGGAAGTATCGCTTCGAGGAGCTGTCGAAAAGAGCAAGGCATTATTGTAGGAGGATTGTAGCCGGGAAAGCAAAGCGGTGTTGCGTACGTACCAGAAAATGAGACACTACACCGACATTCAATGTAACTTCGATCGGTGGTGGCTCGGTGACGAGACTTCGCGCGCTCGGAACATTGCAGCTGTGAAACAACATGCTGATGGTGCCCAGGTTGCTTTCGATCGCAGCTACGGTACGGTTGATATCTGCCTGCTTCGTAACGTCACATTCGTACGCACAGGCAACACCTCCGGTAGATTGAATTTTCTTCACCAACAGATCGTTGTCCGTTGTTTTCACGTCGATACATGCTACCTTTACGCCCAGCTCCGCTAGCTGTATCGCTAGATCGTACCCTACTCCACGACCGCTACCGACGACCTGCAGGAAACGGGAAACAAACGAAATTATTCAAAGCAATTCATTCCCTTGCAAGAGCCACATTCTTATGCGATACTTACAGCCGCAACCTCGCCGGTAAGCGACTTCGCTTTAGCCGGCCGTACCAGATGGAAAAACGATTGCAGTAAGGTGAGGAAAAACTGCACCAAGATGATCAGCACATCCCAGCAAAAAATTAACGTGGCGTATAACCGTAAGATCATCGAAACGGGCTTTCGGTGACAGTCGAGCCAGGCGGGCAATCGGCGGGGGCTCTCCCTGCTTTCGGACGACTACAACAGAAGAACGGAAACACGGCTTCATCAGTCGGGGTGGAGGCTTCCTTTTTGTTCATTTTGTTGCTTAAGTGTGGTTGCGTGCTGATCAGCAATCATTTTGAGCTATTCAACGATCGAGTAAGAGCATTTACTTACATGGAACCGTGTCGTGTATGGGTTTGGCATTGTTACGGACGCAAAATTTGCACAACTTGCACCTCACCACAACAATCGCACACGTCTTGCATGATGATTACACATTTCCGCGCAGCACAACACAAAAGTTTAATTTAATTAGTTGCCCAGCGAGACACCGTGACAGAACTGTGATGCGCAAGCAAGTAACAGTGCAACCGGGGCAATGTTCTGTTCACCTACTCGTTAATCCCTTTTCGCGACAAGAATTTAAAAAAACAACAACCACAAAATTATGGCAACCCCATGTGCCGCACTTACCTCGTAGTCGTTGCTCGGTGCAGTAATTACAAGCGGCTTTCGATCGAGCGGCTTAAACGGTTTATCTCAATCCAAAGTCCGACCGCCGAATGGGGTACTCTGCTTGTTCGCACGTACGACGACAGTTGAGACCATGCGTAATTTCCTCTCTATCAGTAACACAGCAAACCAACAGATTTGGTGTTTTGTTTAGATTTGATGGAATCTAACCGGTCTTACACTATGTATAGAAATGAGACAGTTCTCCTTAAATCGTGAATGGTGTCGAAAAAGCTGGCAACGTACCTTTTCTGTTTTAAATTGCGCAAAACGAGCGTTAATAGTGCGTGTACACAGGTTTTATTTTCTCCTCTTTCCTGGTTGGACTGATAATGAGAAATGTCATAACAAACCGGATTAGCCGCATGAATGTTTTGGCCGCCCAGGGTTCAGCCGCTTCGTTTGTGTATACACGCACGTTGAGTACTGTAATGCAACATTTGAGTTTTTAAATTGTTTGATGCGACCGTTACGCGACGTTTGGTCAAACAATGGAACTGTTTTAAAGGATTTATGCTGTAAAATTACTAATTAACAGACAAGATCGTAAGTACCTGAGTACCTCGGGATCTTACATTACATTAGCAAGTAGCATAAAGCGAAATAGATGTAATCTTTTGGCAGGTGTTGATGACGGCTTGTCGAAGGATCGCAGGATGAGTCAGAAGATCAGCTAAAGAAAGAAGGGCATTCTAGTGAATCAGCCATGCAGCATAAAAAAACCTTAGACCTTGTTTGTATCGGAAAAAACCCTCTACCAGCATGCGTTATTTCATCGTTTTTGTGAGTAATAATCGTACTTCATCTATTAACGATGGTATATTTGACCTATATATGTACAATCCCTGTTCAATCTGGCCCTATGGAGGGTACTCTTGAAATAATCGCATTGATCGTTATCTGAAGAAATTTTAAATCCCCCGGACAACTCAAGATGCATGAGGCAGATCCAGAATCAAAAGAGGGAATTTAATTTCCCTTCACACTCATAATTTGAAAGGGCTACTTTCGAACCAGTGCTCCCTACTCAAATATTTTGGTACTCGATCAAATCAAACATCACTAATTACATTTCCTACTTCAAGTATTCCAATTCGACTGCAGGGGCATACAGCAACGAAAGGAAAATAAAGAAAGGTTCTCCAAAATGATGCTCTCTTTTTGCCCAAGACGGTTAAAACACATTTAGGTTAGCTGGCGCTTCCACAGGTCATTATTATCCGGCAACAATGAAATCACACCACCCCATAACGTGGGAGAAGGGTCAGCCCTGGTTTCCACCACGATGCCCTGCTTATGATAATCGGATGATTACCGACAAAACAAATTATTGCATACCTATCAGGGGGTGTTGAGATTTTTTGGACGAGACGGCTAGTTGAAACAAAACCATCATCAATCACGCCTAATGTCAATAGATTAAATACACCTAACAAGCTAATATTACAAAGGGCCGGTTTTCTTTTTTGGAACGTTATGCAGCGCGAGTCATGCGGCCAGCATAGTTTCGTTCGCTCCTTGAAAGCCAGTGAAGAACTAATCGGCCGCTAATATGTTCTACGACTCGGCGCCAACAGCATGCATAACACGCTGGTAATTGATTCGCGGCAAGTGCTATACTGTACTTTCCGGCAGCTTAACGCCGATAATTATACCGTTTGTTTGGTCGCGCTTTACACGCCTCACTGACTGAGTGCAACGTTCCGTTTCAACAAGAAAACGCCGGCTGTTCTTCGAGTGGAGTGCGGTATTTATTCATAAACGGACACTTGGACTGGGCGACGCCTTTCGGGAAGCGGTGGCCAGATTCTCAGCCACTCGTCATGCAATGTAGCGGGTTTTCCGTGCCATCCAGAAGAGGAATACTTGGGAATCCGGACCTAACTGTCGTGTGATGGGCGTGCGCGCGCGCGCGCTCCTGCTCTAGCACGAGAAATGATGATGAACGTTTTATTTTTCACTGGGCGGAAATTTCTCGTTTCGTCCGATTCGTGCGGACTAATTTCCGACGCGGTAGTAGCAGTGATTGTGCAGATTGACAGCCATAAGCCTGCGGAAATAATGCTTCTTCTCATCGCGCGGGACGGGGGCCTCGGAATAATGCTGCTGCTGCTCCATCTTCATCAAGCGGTTGTGCCCAGAGAAAGGAGGTGAGCTCGAGACATAGATTGGCCCATCGCCCGGCAGCGGCAACCAATTGTTATTACACTAACATACACCGCAAGCGCCCACCTCGAGTTTATTTTTTGTATTTTTCGGGGCCTGGAAATCTGGCCCGTTTCATTACCGGTGGGCATCTTTCACGACCATCAGGTCATAGATCTCCGATTGGCCCGTACCGTAACCATTTGAAAGTGTACAAATCGATAAGCAGCCGCGCTCGCACACACACACACCGGGCGGGAAGTGATCGGCGATGTTGGTTCCCCGGGTGCGGCTAGATGCGTAGGTAATGCTCTTCTGATGCGCGCGTCCCATCCGAACCGAGAGAAATCATGCAAAATGTTACCACTAACAACATAATAACGCTCGCCGGAACAATTATCCATACGGACTTTCGAACGTGACGATCGCTACGGGACCAGTACCAGAGTACCAGCGAGAGAGAGCGAGAGAGAGAGAGGTCAGCGATCACCAATCCAAGGATTTGTTGTGATGATGACCGCTTCTGGTCAAACACCTCGGCGACCTCTTCGGAACCGGGCGCAAGGTGCTAGAAAGGTAATAACGTTTTTAATGCGCTTTACACTTTGCGTCGGCAAAACAGGCTCCCGGCGCTTCCGTTTTTTTTCCGACGACCGAGCATCATCACCAGGTTCAGCGGTGGTGCGAACAAACATTCATTTCACGGTTCGTTGAGGCTGTGCGTGTTCTGGGGAGAACGAATTGCGATTTAAAGAACGCTTAAACGATACGGGTCCAAGCCGGGTGGAAGGGATCCAGAAGGGATAGATAGGCAAGAACTAATTACTCTATACTCAACGTTTTCCCGTACTGATGAGAACTTTCGCAAAGAAGGAGAAGTAGAATAAGATGGGTAAGAAGTAGCACAATATGTATGGATATGATTTGTGGGCTCAGGGTTGCATACCACCGTTCTGCATGCGAATGTCTGCATAGAAATGTGTTGCATGTGCGATGATGTTAAGCGCAAGCACAAGTGTCTGATCTCCCTTGAGGGCGTTCGTAGTAAACCGAGCTTTAATACGTTGAACTTAGTTCATGGACCACAGATTCTTTTGTTAGATAAAGCCCCTGGACAACTTGATCTCTCGGTGGATGAGCCGTTTTGGTTGGCTTGGAACATCTTTAGAAGACGAGGCTTCTTCGACGGAGAGGTCTCTGGACGGAGCTAATATTGGCCCACCATTTTTCGCTTCCTGGTTGATTGTATCCGTTTGCTGGATAGTCGGTCCGGCATTATACACTATCAGCACTATTCTGAGTATGTCCCTGTTCACTACAAGCTTCAACGAAGAATCGAACGAAGAAGTTTCAGCTGGGACCCAAAGTATGGCACGTGGTGTCTTTGTGGTGTCTGCTGGGGATCTAAAGCCCAAGTCTTTAGATGTTCGTGATGTTCGGATATACAAAAGCCGACACTCATGCAGTGTTTCACGTCTTACAGCTTTTCAACTCGAGAAGTTGGTGGAGTTGGTAGTACAAACTAACTATCGATCGTAAATGTCTGTTTTGGCCAATCCCGCTCGAAATATACTGATAATGTACTACAGGATTCATGGAGATGGATGTTCCTGTATTTTTTGCGGTATTGTTTTATGTCAGATCATACGTAATATGTAAACAAGAGGATGCTGCATAATAACAGAACTAATTACCGCAATATTGATGAATCTCGACGCCGAAAAATAGACCAGCTAATCCTAGTAGTTCTTGAGCTGTAAATGGATGTAGCATTAAACAAGCAGAACTACGAAGATACATACTTCAGGTGCTTCTCGATCGTGCATACAATGAGCTAGTTTTTGTTGTTTAATGTTAAGCTGAAATTTCTTGCCAGGTTTTTCGGACACTTTGCTTCAGACGCTCACAAAACATAAATAGATTCCTGAAAGTAAACATAATTGTATGATGCAGCCGTATGATATCATTCTCCCCAATACATAACTTAATGAGCGTTCGGTATCGCATCTAAACAGTCAGGCCATGGCTTAGACGCTCGCCCAAAAAAAAACTCCCCCCGATCGATCGATCATTATCAATTCACTGCTGCAGGTTAAGATCAGCGCACTGCGATCGGAGATATTTTCATTCGGAAAAGATTCCATTCCGCTATACTTTCTCCCAGACCCGGCTTGAGAACGGTAACACAAAACGTACACATAAACGAGCGAACACGAGCACAACACACCAAGCCAGGGAGAGACATCATCACCACAATCCGGGCCCCAGCAGGTTGGAGCGTGTGCTGCCGGAGCAGCGAGAGAAGCAGAGAAGGTACGAAAGCGCAATTGTGTAAGTTGCTTCTTTTTATCTGCCACGGAACCGTCCGTTCCGGTTCCAGTCTGCAGCCGATATTCAACCCGATCGGACGCTTACCCGGAGAACGACCGGGCCGACTAGAAAAAACCGTTCTGGAGCTTGGCTAAAGTTCCTCCCTGATTTGTGTCCCCCGGAAGAGATCGAGAAAAGAAAGCGTGCTGTGTGTGTACTTGCTTGTGTACGGGCGGGAGTGAGTTTTCGCTGTTTTGCGAGTGAAGTCAACGAAGCCGTGTTAGCCCCGTGGTAGGGCGTAACCCCTTCTGCCCTAGATTGCCTGCGTTCTGGCAATGCAGGAGCCCAGAAGGTGTAGTGGCATCGTCCGTGTGGTACTGAAAGAGTAGAACTTTAAGTGCACTGTGTTCAAAATTCAAAACTGAAGACTTCTCGAATTCCTAGAATCGCAGGGCCTGTGCGTTAGTGCGCGTGTGAAAAACAGGGCTGTGTTAGTGTGGAGCACAAGCGGCCGCAAAGTGTTTGAAAGCATCCTGGAGCAGTATTAAACGTGTGAATAGCAAGAATAACCTCAAGCTCAACAAGTCTATCTAGCGATTCCAAAGAAGGTAGACGCAGAAGTGATAAAACAAAGTGCACGAGCTGACTGGATCTTTCGGTGTGACCGTTGTTTTCAACCAACTTTGATCGTAACCGGGCAGAGACACCAAAGTATAACGGTAAGCATCTTAACGTCTAGAATGTTGGTCACTGCTTAGCTGCAAACAGCTCCATACCTTCGCCACAGTACATACTCAAATGAATCTGATGGATTTGCTGGGAGGGAAAAATGTGTCAAGAAGAAAGTTTTTGTTGTTGATGTTGTTGTTGTTGCTATCGTTATCCGCTTTCTTCTTCCCTGCTGTTCCTAGTTGAACAAAAACAACAACAAGAAGAAGAAGAACCCCCGCGATCTATAGAGGAGATCTGAGAGCTTTCTTTCGGAGAATGCTTCTTGAGGACGGAAGAGAAGATCGCACTGCTTCTACGTCGATCGAGAGTCAAAGTAGGCTAAGCGATGACGTGCAGATGAGTTGCCGGACCGTTTGCTGCCCGGTGGTGGTGTGAATGAACTTTGGCTTTAGTTACGGCTTCAACCGCAACCACGGAATGAGGCCGCCGTCTGGCGACGAATCGAGAATGGGTGGCTTTTTGTCGGGTTTGTTTTGTGTGCTGCTGTTTGAAGGAATGATTTCCATTGGTACACCAACTTTGGAGCCGAGCAGTTCCCGCTTTTGGATAATCGTTATTAAATGACTATGCACGCCCCCTTCCCCCCCGGGGTACGGAGATGGGCAGAGAACCAACGGCTCGATCTAACTGTACTCGGTAGCTGTTGTGTGGCGATTGACGGATGATCCATTGCAAAAGAATGCCATAATTATCGGCAACCACCTTCCAGAAAGTGTGCGATTCTTTCCTTTCAAGCAAGGATGGTAGGATCGCCATCGCTTTGTTGTCTTCCGTTTTGCCCCATTCGTATGGTAATAACTTAATCGATCGTAAAGCCGTAGTAAGGTGAAAGTAGTGACCTCATACGCGAACGCGACACAACCGACGGAGGCGTGCAAGAATTTGAATGCGCCCGCGTAAGCGACGAACCTTGCGGCTTCGGACGCCAGCCTTCATTAGTGTGTTGGACCGTTTTTTTTTAAACGATCAATTCGTTTTGCATTTTTCTTTCAAAAAGAAGGGTTTTAAATCATTTCGGCATCAAATTTCTCTTCAATAGAATTGAATTGGGAACGGAACAGATGGGGGAATCCTTTTATGTTTTCACAAATCTTCACAACTTGCACTCCAAAAATCCATCAAACGGGCCCTAGAAAAAGCCGATGGTACATGTTGCCGTCAATTGTCCTCGCATGTACAAGTGCAAAACGCGGAAGGAACGGATGTGCGGGTGCACAATCCGGAATCGACATTGGAGTGGAGAAAGTGTAACACGCCAACACCCTATTCTTTACCAACGAACCACCGACTTCGCACCGGGTTACATCGCTTCTTTCCGGTTCTCACGCGCCCATGATCTCGAATGATGTTGTTGTGATCGGACGATAAGGTACCCCTGTTGTGGCGCATGCCGCATCGCACTGATTAACCTGAATTTCATGTGAGGCACAGTTTTTTTTTTGTGTCGTCAGCACCTCCCGAAAAGCCTTAAGAACCCATTGTTTACGTTGCTTACACCAGCGGCGAGACAATCAGGGTGCTCGCAGGATGGAAATCATGTCAAACGTAAGCATTGCGCTGCCGTTTTCCGCTTTTCCCGAACCTGCACTACCCGCACACTCCATAGAGAGACGGGCATGTGCTGGCCCCTTTTTTGCTATAAAAAAAAGGCAGCAACCTGATCGTGACAGTGCAACCAGGCGCAATGAGTTGGGGAGAGAGGGCGTTTGTTGTCACTGGGAAGAAAACATTTATTGCTCAGCGGCTAAATGGTACCATTTTACAGCCACCAACTTTAAGGCCCAAAGAAGCAGGGTGGTATAACGAACGAAACAAGCGGCCATAAAACTAGCTCAAGCTTAACCCATGCTTATTTTCGTTGGTTGGTTTAAGTAAATATTGTTATTCGGGGTTTACGCGAGAGTGGTGGTTACCTTCTGTTGTTATTATTTTTGCATACACTTTCCAGACGGTCGGAATCCGTTCAGTATTCTCCCTTTAAATGGCTTTCCGTTTTGCGATGCTGGCAACACTGGTGTTGGCCCTGGTGTTGTAGTGGCTGGTTTTCTTGCTTCTTCTCGATCGTTCCGTTCACTCACTGCTCTGATCGGGTGGGCTTTTGTTATCGCTACGCAGGGAGGAAATCTTACAAACGGAGTGGAATTGCTTTGCTAATGGACATGCAGCTTGTCTGTGCGCCTGTGTGTGTGGATATGTGAAGAGTCATAGCCCTCTCATGCTGGAAGCACTGGAATCACTGGCCGACTGGCACGGCACAACGGAGGGAAAAGAAAAATATGTAGGTACGAGATGAAGCATAATATCGTAACGGGATTTCGCCTCGGGTTCCGTGCCGGCCACGAGTTCATGAACTTGAAAACGAAACCAATGATTTGAGACCCTGCTCCGACGCTGGCATGTGCATTGACTACGGGGGCTCGAGGGATCATCCATCTGGCATTGGGATACGAACACCGTGTTCGAAAAAACGGGAACGCTCGCGGAAGAACTGTGGGAAAGATTGGCTGCGCAGTTGGTCCATGACCAAAAACTGAAGATCAAGTTCAAGGTACTGGCGATCACTGCAGTCGTCATCCGAGAGCGCACGAGAGAGAGAGAGAGATACGAAGACGATAACAAAACGCATCCATCCCAACACGCACACTTGCTCTCGAAGATGCGTTATGCAACGTGATTGTGGAATTGGAATTGGAGAGCAACCAAACTCCGCACATCGTCCACATCGCATCGTGTCCACAGCTCGGGAAGAAAGACCGGATCTCACCGAGAGAGGGCGATTCGAGTGCGCTGACGAAGACGTAAAAGTAGTACAAGAACCGTATCCTCAATGCTACGATTGCCGATCACGGGGAAGGTTGCCAGGTTGCCTTGCCGACAACACACCGTTCGTACACGGATTTAGGTCAGCTCGGTCGGTGTTCACCTTCCTTCCTAATATTTAACGGTGCATATGGGAACGAACGAAGTCAGCAGCACCCATTCAGTAGTGAGCTGTGAGCTATCTCGTAAGGGATGCTCCCGTTCAGCACACACCCGTGGACCTATTGTTGTGCAAAACAAACAAAAGAACGGCTGGAAGCTTGTCCCGGGGGCAGACGGACGCATTTTGGGGGCAATCGTGCCGAGGCCGAATGGTTAGCACATTCTTGCCCGAAACGAGGTTACCCAGCTACGGGCACTTGACGAGTGGTGTGGCCGCTGTGAAGTGCTTCTGTGCGCCCATGGTTGAATGTCCTTTATGGTATGTGCGCCGCGGACGGGTGGAAGTAGGTGACATAATTCGATTGGCCTGGGGTCCGTTATGCGTGCTTCCCGAGTGAACGATTCTTATGACGTGTTGAAATTCGTCATTGTACCATAGCGATGAAGCGGGTTTAGTTCTCCCTTTTTTGTGAAATAGGTTCGATGATTCAGCAGTACAGCTATTCGGTACTCGATCGTTTACGAGTAACGGAATGTCGTGGGCTCTTTATATGGAGCGCCTGTTAGTATGCAATGCACAGAGCAAACATCTATTATTTACCTCGCATCGGCACGATGTCTTGATAGCGATCAATCAGTTTTTTCTTCATCGTTTGTTTCTCCCCCCAAATAGAAAATGAAACTCATCGCTTCGTACGCACTGGTCCTGCTGCTAGTCAGCACGGTCCTTGCCCGACCCAACCTGGTGGAACCGATCTACCTTCGGCGGCGCAGCAATCCCCTAGAGATCGTGGAGGAAAGCGTAGAATCGAGCAGCCTACCTCAGGACGCTTCGGCCCAGAGCAGCACCGAGCAGCTTCAGTCAACCACCATCGGAAGTTCGGAACCGGCCATCGACAGCAGCAGCACCAGCACTAGCACCACCAGCAGCAGCAGCAGCAGCACGTCCACGCATCAACCAAGGTACCAAACTACTAACGATGGTCTCTCTAGCGATAGTTTAATCAAGGAATTTCTACTAAAAAATCTGGCCAATCTGCAAGGCCAGTCACCGTTGCCGGTGGCAGCCCCACCGGTTCCGGTCGATACGGCCGGATCCGAGGAGCAGAACACACTGCGTTCCGTGTCGCTCGGGGTGTCGGGAGGTATGGGCTATCCGCCGCTTCCGAACTGGGATCCGCCAGAGAAAACGTACGTCTACCCGATAAAGACACAGTACCCGGCGGAGGTGGAGATAGGCCAGAAGCGTAAGCCGGTAATACACAAAATCATTACCAAGTGGTCGGACAAGACGTCGGATGTGTTTAATGTGGAGTATGGGACGTCGGCCGCCAATCTGCTGAGGCCTTCGAGTCAGATCTATTCGAACTTTGGGGTGACCTCCCCGGTTACCGAATCACCGGTAAAGCATCAGGTCTATGGTGGTGGTTTCGTTGGATCTCCCGAAGTATTGTCAACAAACTTCCAGACACCGTCGGAAGAGGTATACCAGCAGGGTCCTGGGCCGATCGTGAGCGATCAGCTGATCCCCCTGAGCTCTTCCAATACGAAGAATAAGAACAAGAAGAACAAAAAGAAGAACAAGATCAAGATCACAATTAAGCCAACTCCGACGTCTGCTGCACCTGTGAAAGTGACGGCACTCTCGCAGTCCGATCCGGATCGTCCGGATGCTGTGTACTCGGGAGAGCAGGCTGTTGGTGGTGGGTGGAATCCGTACGAGGAGGATCCTTACGATGAGGTGGACGATACAAACCCGTACGATGATGCGGGAAATTTGAAGGGTGAAGCCGTCACGGACGCGGTGTCGGAATGTAACGAGATCAGCATTTCGCTGAGTGGTAAGCAGGGTTGTAACGATATACAGATCGCGATCAACGATAGTCCCACCAAGCAGGGCGAGCTGACAAAACTTGGTCCGGGCACGGCTGGTGTGTTGCCCGGTGCAGCTGTTGCGGCGGCTGCCGTCGGGACTGCTGGAGCACTGTCTGCGGCACCTCAGTCGGCAGCTGTCCCAGCGGCGGCTGTAGCGAGTGATGTCGCGTTCGCCGCTCCACTCGCAGCAGCTGCTCCACTGGCTGCGAATCCTATCGTACCGGTAGTTCCTGCCGCAATCCCGGCACCGGTATCCAACTTCCTTAACACGCCGATCAGCAGCATTGTGAGCAACATCATTCGACCTCCGGTACGCATCGGAAGTGCTGGACAACCGGCGGCCACCATTGGGAATGGTATTGGATCGAACCAGAACAAGCTGAAACCGAAACCGAGTAAACCGTCACACGATCATGGTTCTTCCTCGTTGATTCCGGACGCTTCGCACGCACTGCTCGGCATGATGGCGGCCGTATCCGCCATGACACCGATGAACATGTTTGTGCTGGGCATGACCAGCTTACCAGTGTTGGCGATGATCATCGGCACAGTGGCAGCCGGTATGTACATGTACAAGTTCTACTACCCAACCCCGGTTCGACACTACACCACGACGGTGTTGGTACAGAAGAAACCGCCCGTATCTTACCACTGGATACGCAGGCCAGCCCGCCCGGTGAAGCGACCAATCCATACGTCCTCCTGGACGGATTACGAGCCTCACAGCTGGGGATATCCTGCCGCCAGTTGGGATAACGATCGACGAAGCATGCGACAACACTCCGATCCTTACCGTCGGCACAAAAAACCCACCACCAGCAGTCGCAGCAGCAGTAGCAGTACCACCGTATCCAGTTCCCGGACGTGATAACACACGCACACACCCTCGTAGCCCCACCTCGAGCCGTGCCAAGCGTGAACCGTGTGTTAGGGTCTCGGGTATGCCTGTGGGCCTGGGTTTTTTAGTAGAACATTCCTTGTACACACACACTCACACATCCGCATCACAAATAGTCAATAACCTTCCAAAAAAACAAAAACAAACAAATCGTTCCCATATCGCATGAGTAGTAGCATGGCTTTAGTTAGCTTCTGTTGTTTTGTTGTTAGTGTCCAGTGTAATAGTAATAGTACCGATAGTGTGTAGCTCTGTTAGCTGTAGTACAACAAAACACACAAACGAAACAAACCACTAATTCCACTGCATGTCGCTGCTGCCGTCAGCGTTCGATTTCTAAACCACTCATCTCTCTCTCTCTCTCACTGTCTGTCTGTCTCATTGGTGAATTACTATACATCCTCATCATCTACTACTACTCCAAAAAGCTGTTAAAGTAATGCCTTATCTTCATACCTTTTAAGATGTTGCATGTTGCATGACGATTTGCTTTTGATGTGCGTATCATTCTTTCTCTCTCTCTCACTCTCCAACACCCCAAACACATCTCTTCATCGCTTCGGGGAAGGAAGAAGAGAGAGAGACAGGGGGAGAGCGAGGCTGGGAGGGATCGATCGATTTGTTTTGTAGACATAATTAATGTAATTTCAGCTCGTGCTACACACGCATACACTGGTGAAAGGAAGCGCAATTGATAGCCGCATGAAAGATGCGTGAACAGTAATAGATTTATTAGCCGGCGGCCTAATGGACAACGCGTCCAAAGATTCACCCGTACCTAGTGCAATAATAATACGTAAATCCGCTGTACACAGCTGCCGACACAGCTGCCGATGATGTTAAATTGTAATTTAGTCTGGCATTTGAGCTAATTACTGTCGGGGGGCCGATCACGATCCGTGAAAGCTCGTTTGACAATCGAGACCCTGGTGTGTGGGATGTCTTGAAGATGTCTTGCCACGGCAGCAGGCCTGTTATCTCCGGCTACGCCTTCTTTTACCGTTTAGAGACAGAGAGATATGCGATCGTAAAATGATCACCAGATCGCTTTCACCCGTGCATGGCTTTGGCGAATTTTTCGTACGATCGTGATCGAGATCACCCCGGTAGCTCGGTAATAGTCTGTAAGGTTTATAGATGTATGTATAGCTTCCCCTAAGGAGGCAGTTGATTCTAGTTTTCTAGCTGTGTAGAGTGATAGTAGTGGATTTTTAAAGTATGGTAAGCATGTAGCGTAGCTGTAGGTGATCGTGCGTGATAATAAGCGGAAGATTTCAGCGTTAGCTAGTGCTGCCGTGTAAGTCTGTGTAAGGGACCGAAGATTGCATGAACGAACGAAATACCTGTGTAAATCATTAGTCTGTAGCGTGTACCACATTTTCTAGTTCTGCTCGTACCTTGCTTCTCGCGCCGTTCGTAAGTGGCGTCTTTAGTTTGTAAGAACATCTCTCCGCGTTGCATGTGGCGAATTGTGGCGAAACTGGTATTTTGCATGATCGTTTTGTAGTGTAGCTCAAATACAAAAAGTACCAACCAACCAAGTACCGTGACTAACAAAACCAATAAAATGATTACGCTCTTACGCTGCTTACTGCCTATCGAACCTGAGTGATCGAATTCTGAGTTTCTTGCTGTACAAATGGCGTCCGCATCGAATTTTACTTTATCCTCGCATGTTTCCCTGTAGCTTCTCTTCCTAGTTTGCATGAATCCACCTCTGCCAAGCCATCTCTCTTTCTCTCCCCCGCTCTCTCTCTCTTTCTCGAAGTGAAGTATCGTGGTGTTCTAGAAATATATCTATCTTCTTCTCATTGCAGCTACGCGTTCAAGCGTCCCGAGCTGCTGAAGACGAAGATGGGCACGTCGGGGTTCGTGGTGTCCACCAGCACGAAAGTGCTGACCGGTGGTGCTAGTGCCGCCTCCGGAGCATCCCAACGGCCCCGTCCGGCGGGCACGGTTGTGTTGGGTTCGGGTGAAGCGAAAGCCAACGATCAGCTAACATCCCTCTTTGATCGCTATTCAGGACACGCAGGCGTGGCAGAACCGATGACGGACGAGGAGTACCAGAACGAGCTGCACCGGGCCACGGAACGAGTCCCACTGCGGACGACCACCCCGAAGCAAGGTCTCTCCACCTGGGTACTGCTGTCCGGTAGCGATTCTAGCGAGATGAAGAGCGAGTCTACGAGTGCGACCACGAGAAAGGTGATCACTACCACGACGACGACTGCATCACCCAAACCGACCACCGCTACGAAACGGTTCCAACCGTCCACTAGACGTGTCATGCAGACGACCACACCGCGCCCTGCTCGAACAACCACAAGCCCTACCAATCTGGAGGAGAAGAAAGAAAAGCAGAACAAACCACTTCCGAAACAGAAAATTGCCTCCACCACTCTCAAGCCGGTGATCGTGAAGAAGGTAAAGAAACCGCTAACCACGACAACCACAACGACAACGACCACCACCACTACAACGACTACCCCCAAACCAACAACTACCTCATCCCCAGCGGTAACCACCGAGATGATCATCACGGAGCAGAGTGCCTCCACTGTAGCGAACGATCTATCCGCACCCGTCACCGATGACAGCTCGCAGGAATCATCCACGTTCCTAATTCTTGAACCAAAAGACGCTCAGTTCGATCTGCCCGAGGATCGTTCACCCTCGAAAACTGCGCCGGCAGGAGGCGGTGGCAAAGTGGTGAAGAAACCGACGCGAAAACCGAACGCCAAAGCACCCGGTGGCACGAAGAAGAAGCCGGCCAACAAGAAAACGCGCAAACCGGAAGTGAAGGATGTGGTGGCGAATGATAAGAAGCCGGGCAACAAGAACAAACCCGTCTCGACGCAGATCATTAACTATTTGTCGCGTGAGGTCATGCCCACGGTCGGTGTCGGGTTGGTCGGGCTGGTAATGGCTGCCGGGCTGGCTTCGTACTTCCTTGGCAGTCCGCTTGGTGCGTTGCGTCGTTCGGACGATCGGAAGGATGATCTGTACTACTCGAACTACGAGGAGTATGCGGGGCCGGATGGACAGAATGAGGAGGAAGTGTTTGGGAAGCTGATTGCGGGTATGCCGGATCGTTCGTACTATCGCAACAATGCGGTACGTAGACGCACGCAGGTACAGCCGGTAAGAACTGGCCACCAGTACTATCATGTGCAGCCATACTCGGCCAACAAGTATCCGCACATTACGTACCGCAATCGGGCTTATGGGGCAGCAGGTGGTCCGAGCGCTCCGGAAGCGATGTACACGAACGTGAACCGGCAGACCCAGGGACAGACGCAGGCGCAACCACAGAGTCAGGCAAAATCGCAAAACGAGTTCTTCTACAACACACCGCCGACACCGTACTATCCGATGCGAACGGTTTCGGTTGAGGCGCCGACACGTCAACCTTCCCCGGTGTATAGCTCGTCTCCCGTTGTTACGACAGCTAGCAGTACGGTGAGTCCTTCCACTACAGATTCTGACCATGCTGCCGATCCAATCGTAGAAACCGAGCATGAGATGATGCCCCATCCGGAAGCTTACTCCTCGGAGCATAGCCCCGAACATCATGCACACTACGTTGTTGGAACGAGCTATTCGGACAGTATGCTGGATATGATCAATTCAGCATCGGTTCCGGAACACGGACCGAGAAGAAGGCGTCGGGCGGTTGATTCAGATGAAGATGTAGAGTTTGAGAACGAGATCGATGTGGATGAGGATCGTCCAAAGGACACATCAGCTCAGTCGTCCCATTCGGGGGAAGTAATGGAGATGGGCACCCAAGAGGGAGACAGCGAGACAACGGCGGCGAGTGCGGGAAGTATGGAGACGACAACTGAAGCACACCGATACACGTGGGGTGATTTTATCCGAAACACTGTCGAGCGTAAGGTGGCAATGGGTATCCATTTCCTTCAGCACGTCACCATGGATTTTCAGCGATACTTGAACGGTGTGCATGATCGGTTCCAGCAGCATCAGCATCAGAACCACACCACCAGCACGACTGAAGCCACCTTGACTAAGCGTCGACAGTAGTGGGATGTAGTAGTATTAGTAGAGCACGTTGGAACACTCACACACACACACAGGTTCTGAACCTACACACTATGGGATTGAGGATAGAATTCTCGACACACGAGAGCTCTCTTCTGATTTTGTAGTACCGAGAACCCGCGATCGTTTGTACCGATCACAACCTACACATCAAATCTTAACCGCACCAACACAGGGGAACATCATTGCACAGTTTAATTATTGTTCACACACACACACACGCGCACACAGGCGCCACCTACTTGGATGCTATGGTTGTGTGATTTTATCGAAAGGATTATGGTTTTTTGGGTTTCGTTCTTCGTTTTATTCTCATACTTCTGGAGCTTTCCAGTAGAGGGCGTATCCTGCAAATGGGGAAATATTATCCGAAAGTAAAAAGAAACCACTACACAGCAGCATTATTAGTGGATGTTAGTATGTGTATGTGTGTGTGTGTGTTTTACGCATTTATTTACAAATCCCACATGCAGGATGGTGTAACGCGCGATAAAGTAAGGAAAACCAGTGAACACAAATAAAACAACACATCAACGAGACCGTTGCGATTCGTGGGAGAAGGGGAGAAGGGACAGGTTACAAGTACTCGTTCGTACACGAGTACCTCCAATACTCCCTTGCTCAAAACCTATTTTTTATATATTATTTTTAAAACGTACGTACAGAAATAATAAATAAAATTATCTCATCTCTTACTGAGTCTTTTCGTGTTTCGTGACGGATAAATAAAGGTAGCCATTTCGGATTCTTCTACTTTTTCTTTCGCCCAAGAACCATCGGTGCCAGGATGGCCATGGTGGCCGGTACCATCCCGGCACCAACCGCCGCCAGCACAGCCGAACTGTCCTGTGTCGCATCGCGCCTCATCAGTGAGAAGGTTTGGGATGACGATGACACTGCCGACGCCGTATGCTTCTTCTTCTTGTGGCCCACGGGACTGGTTGACGCTGCTGTGGTGGCAGGAAGGTGACCCTTACGTTTGCTCTTCTGCTGCTTGACCGCATCCTCAACCGTTTGCGTCGAGGAGGACACCTCAATCAGTCCGTTGTGCGAGGTGGTCATATCGATGGCGTTCTTCATCGGAAGCACCGTCAACTTGACCGTCTGATGACTTGTCGAAGTAGCCGGCGAAAATGTGATCGCTCGCTGGCCATGGCGTCGCTTCGGGTATTGATAGCCCTTGGTGGTGGAGATTAGCACCCACTCGCCAGTACCCCGATCGGGATAGGACACAGGACGCACCCGTTGGCTCTGTGGAGTGTTGTCCACACCGTAACTAGGCTGCTGCACGGGATGGTCTTGAGAAAATTTGGGAAAGTTTGCCGGACGACCATCGGTTATGATGTCCCGATTAGAGGTGCTCGGCGTTGGATTAGGACCCTGCTGATCGTGGTAAGCTTTCATCGTATCGTACGGATTACTCGTATGAAGCTGCTGCTCGTACCAGCTGTCAAGCTGTGGTTGGGACGACGACGGTCTATTCCTGTCCGCATCCGGACGTTCGCTGTAGAGCGTTGCGGTGGGACGTCTTCGATTGTAGAGCGATTCGGTGGGAGGTATCGAGCTGGGTAACCGGTTCACCGGTGATCTATTGTCGTTCGGTGAGCCTCCATACCCGTACTCATCGTCTGTGTCCTCGTTGTAGTAGCTCGACGCACCGATAGAGCCCGACGTAGCGACGGGTTTGTACTTGGGAGTTTCCTCGCTCGCAAGCGTCCCCTTGTTCCAGTACTTGTCTAATGCGTGATGCACCGTTGTAACCTTCCCGGGCGGGCCCTTGTTCAACTCCGACACCGATCCGGTAGCGTGCCACTTTGATACCTTACTTTCCGACCACGGTACCGCTTCGAGCGTCACCCAACCGTCCTTAATGTTCCACGGGTGGTTTTTGTGGCCGCTCGGGGGAGATTGTGCTTGATAGCTTCCCGCCGGTCCTGCCTCCTGGTACCAGCGCTTGTTGGGCGTCGTCACGTGCCGCTCGTGTGTGTCGTTAAACACAAACTCATCCTCCGTTTTTGGCTCATCTTCCGGCGGCAAACGATCGGTGGTGTCGGTGCTGTCGCTTTGACTCTCGGCCTGAATAGCATCCAGGTGTGGATGCTTGTTTCTGTACTGATTGTCGCCTGGGACGCCCCCCGGCACCAGCTCGTTCTGGTTACGGTTAATGTTGTTGTTGATCATCGTGATCTCGTTGAGGCGCTTTCTCGTGGCAGAATCAGCGTTCCGCAGCTTCTCCGAATACTCTTTGAGAAATTTGTTCAGCAGCTCGGGCGAGTAGAGCGTTTTTCGGGAACCGGTTGGAACATTTTCCACCGCGGAGCTAGACGCGTCGTCATCTTGGGTGGGTCTGCTTACGCTTAGCCCGGTACTGGTTCGGAAACTTGTCGTCGGTCCACCGGGTAATTGCACTTCCTTGGGAAATGTGTCCAACCGGTGCATGGCGCCTAGTCCTCGATCGTACGGATCGGTCGCTTCGATGATCGTGATCGGTTTCGAACCGGGCACTTCTATTTCGTACGTGGTAAAGTTCTTCGACGCCATGATTAGCTTCGGCGAGTTGGTAAAGTGTATCGTTTCGGCCCGAAGCCGTCCGACCACTAGCGCGCACATCCACAACACACTGCACCACCACGCACACAACTTGCCACCCATTTTTGAGCAGAATGTTCTCGCACACACACACACACGCGCAGGCACTCTCCTCGTGTTCTTTGCCTGGAGCCACAGAATTACTCCTAATCACACACGCAGCCACAAGCTGATCCGGGCTCAGCCACTGTCTCTGACGTTAGCACGCAGTCTAATCAATACTCGCACATCGCGACACCCAGACGACTGAAGTGGTGGAGACTGGTTGTCCTACTAATATAGTTGACTTGACTTGGCCGCACGCTTCAGTGTTCAACGCGAGTGCGCGGGAAAAAGGCTTACCGAGCTCAGCTGGCTGGAACGCTACGCCACAACATTGAAACACATCTCGTTCGGGGTGTTGCCATTTCTCTCGCTTACCCGTGCCGTGTGTCCCCGCAGGGTAGGCAAAGGGGGTAAAAGGGGTGGAAGAGGGGGAAAGAAAATTGCATCGAACACACCAAAGCGGCGGCGTGTCGGCGGCGTTGATAGAGGATGGCTTTGGTGTCCGCGCATGACTTGCTGAAGGCGCCGACACGACCATCCCGCGCGCGACAAAGAGCCCAACATAGAAAAACTGAAAAAGAAAGCTCTCCTCATCTCTCTCTCTCTCTTTCTTCCGTTTTTCATGGCCGATGCTGACGGATGGTGAAAGAACTCCAAGCCGGGAGCCCTCGGGGCGGACGGGAGAGAACCAATTTCCAATCTTTCGCTCACCAACGCAAAAGGGCGCTTACACACAGCGTTACACCGCGGTGTAAAGGTGAAAGTATCGGGGGAAAAAGCCCTTTTTCCCATCGCCCGAAAGGACCGTTTCCTGAGCGCCGATCTAGCCGGTCCAAGGCTTAGAAATGGGAGCATTCGTTGACCTCGGGGCCACCAACGTCACGTCACGATCGGAGTAGGCGTTGCGTTTGTTTGTGTTAACGGTGCTACCGCTCGATGACAGTGCAGAAGCAACCGGTTCAATCGATGGAGGAAATCTCCATTTTCTTCTTAACCCCTCCCCCCCCCCCTAGCTTGATGAGAACTGGCTTTTTGGTTCAAGTTTTAGGCGTTTCAATTCACCTACCACGCCAAAAGGGTTTGGTGAAGAATTATCTAAAAACAAAAAAACAATTGCAATTTGCACTTGCTCTCACTTTTCTCTTTCCGAGGCGTGAAAAATTATGCTACACACCGAGCGTCGGGCGACTCCGGGTAACGTGCGTCAAATCGTTCATGGCCGTCACGGAACGGTGATCTTAATGGTGACAATATTTGCTCAACAATTCATTTATCCTACCCGCCCTAACGCCCTCCAGTGCGAGCGAATTATGCTGTTATGCTTTCACTGATCTTCCATATTGTGTGTGTGTGTGTGTGGTTGTGGGAGGGTGACGTGCAATTATGCATGCTCGGGATCTAATTGGAATTTGCACGTGATCATACTGTAAATCACTGCACGCGACAACTCAAGTTCATAAAGAAGAAAGTTTAGAAAAAAATGTAAATATATCACATAACACATTATTTTACAGAGATATTTACTCTTGAGCAAACATAAAAACAAGCCATTCATCATTAAATGCTTTTGTTTGAAATATACTGATTCCTTCGTGATGATTAGCGCGAAAAAAGTCGCTTTAATAACGCAACGCAAAGGATTTCAAAGGATTCTAAAGCTCTGGTGGGTCACTGTCTTTTATTTTGGCTTCAGGAAGACCAGCAAGGTATGGTAACTGAGTCGCAGATCTGTAGATGGGGTCATACTGTTTGATTTGTGGAGACCTAGCTAGGAGGTAATACTTTAGCTGATTAAAAGGAACAGTACGTACGTTCTATTGCCTACCTTCAGGCGCCTTGCACCTTATTTTTATGCTTGATTTATGTACTGTATTGGGTACTACTCCTTCTTAGAACAAAATTTAGAAATTTGCTCTTCGATTATGATAGAGAAAGTTAATCGGTAGAATTTTTTATGTTCCAAAACAAAACCCGGACTAAGCAGGGCACATTACGTGTTAATTTGCATACTATATAAAGTCATCTTCTATACCAGTCGACTGTTGACCAGTTCATTGAAGGTTGCTGAACACTGTGGCGCAACGAGCTTTAGTTTAATGTTGAAAACATTATTTCTCTATCCTTACAAATTTTCTAAAAAAGAAACTTTTCTCATAACGAAATCTGGAACATATTAAACCCGTAGCCAACCATACAACAACCATAACCAAACAGTGTAATATGTTCCTTCAAAGAAAATGTGAAGCTTTGCACGCTGCTGTACCCCTAAATGTATGCAATTGAATGTTTCGATGAAGCATTTATCCCAGACACAGTGCAAAGCTTTAACGATAACCGTGTATAGCGCCATCTAGTGGGATCATGTTGGAAGCTTTGAAGGAATTTGAAGATTTGTAAAGACGTTCGACTTCAGCGTCGTATTTACCTCATTAGAATGGACTGATTGATGTAAAATGCAAAAAAAAAAATGCAACATATCTTTATAATTCTACAAAATTAAGTTTGATTCTTTTAAATCATTAATTATTCCTATCATTGATTGTTTCAGTTGAATGTGTAAACAAAACCCCTAACCTCAAACAATCGAACCACTGATTGGTTGGTAGCTATTTCACGCAACTCCCTAACGAATAAATCATTATGACCGGTCCCTTGAACGATACCTCACCGGCTCGGTGTAAAACGATGCCGTAAGTATCGGCAATCGAACCCTAATCGAACACCTCGAGCGCGCGCGCGCCCGCTAGCCCGGGAGACCAATAAACAATCTCGGAAAGCATCTCGGCCACACGTGTGCGTGTGGGGATGAGCAGCGAAGAAACGAACCAGAAGCGAAACAGGGAGACCAAATACAAAAGCTGCAACAACAACAACCATAAGAAAAACATTCCGCGTAACTTTCACTCAATCGAACTGAGTGCGGTCCGTTCGACACGAAAGTAATCAATAGAACCGGAAAATGGACGTGTTACTACTTTTACAACCCACCCCCCCCTTCAAGACGGTAAATAAAAACCAAAATAACAACGAAAAGAAAAAAATAAAACACGAAGGTGGAAGGTCCTAACGCGCCCGATTAGGCTATTACGAAACGAATTGCCCCCGAAGCAAGCAAGCAAAGCGAGGAGGCAAATAATTATCGAACGAAATATGCGTGAGAAAAATATGTGGCACAGCCGCGTGTTGGTGCCGCGATTCGCCGGAAACGGTTTGGCTGCAAGGGTCGAGGGCACGTTCAAGCGCGCGCGCCAAAGTCAACAAACCCGCCCGGTCCGCTCATCGGTTTACCAAGGACCTCTCGTGGCGATCGTTCGGGATGTCGATCGAGTGTTTGACGTTTGGTTTGACGTGCTTTTGCCAATGACGCTGGACGGTGTTGAAAGGCACTCATTAGGGCGCATCGGATGCCTTTGGCGGGTAATGAGATTACTTTCCAACGAGCGCAAGTACTCCTCGCGTTTTGCTAACGAAGCGTAAATATGGAATTGAACTATCAGGCAAAGACGTATTGAAGGACTCGTTCGAGACCGTTCGAGGAAATTATGTCAAACCGACCGAGGATAAGTTATACATCGGAGAATGATTTACCTTCAAACTTGTCAGCACCGGAGTGTTTGTTTTTACTTTATGCTTACCCAAATTACGTACACATGCGACACATTTCCTAGGCGTTGATCTTAATGGGACAATGATGCAATTGCACTCCAATGTGCACGAAACAATGGCGCCGGTGTGAAGCGTCCTGCGACCGTGTCGCTTTCAATGGGCGTCGGTTCCGTCGGAGGTCCAACAATAGTATACCGAACTCCGGTGCGACATTATGCTTTAGTTATGCTGCGGTCGGGTGGTTGGTGGCTGAGCCACTATTGGGTACTGTTTTTGCTTACTGAAGGGTATCATCCTGTTTTGCATTATAAAATCGCAAGCAGCGCACAACCATGCTCTTAATCGCACAGTGACAGTAACGGTGACAGTTGCTAAGGGACACAACAGCAGCAGTAGCAGCGAAAGATTGACAATTCTAGTGTGCTTGTGATTGTTGCGCCATCTATGATAATTCTTTCGAAGCTTGACGTGAAATGTTCTGACCGTGTCCTAGTAGAAACCGAAAAACAATGCGTTGTTCTTTACCGGTACACTCACCGGTGCCAGTGGTAGTGTTAGTGTGTGTTTGTCTCTTCGTACAATCAGTCCGACCGATCGAAGTTCACGAAGATGTCAACGAGAACGGTCCGATCGGTGTGCATCTACGTGTAAACGCAAGCATTCCGCATACCAACGCAACAGGCCCGCTGGTTAATGAACGCAATGTAAATGACCTACCAGCACCACCTGCTCAGCTTCTTCACCACCAACGCGACCGCCACACCGCCCCCAATGGAGAGCAGCAGCAGTTGCTGGTGGTTGCAAATAATTTCACCGCATTTCCCAGCAATCATAAACAGCATTCCGGAGCGAGCGCAGCAGTGCACGGGCAAACGTCATCGCCATTAACGACGGAAGTTGTTGCAAACGCTGGCATAACTTCCTTCTCGTCGCCCTCGCCGGTCACCACCACCATCACCGCCGCCACCACACCACCACCTTCCGCCGGGTTATCGTCCTTCCGAGCAGCGTACGTATATGCAAAACACACACACAATTCCAACCACCCTCCGGAGCGCTACAGGTTACAGAGTTTGCGCTTGTTTGTGAGTGGGAAAAAAAGACGAGGGAAGTGAGGCAAAATTCGCGCATTAATACGCGGATCTAACACGCTACACGATTCGGTTTATTATTTCATCACCACACAATCTCCCAGCATCTCCCAGCAGCAGCAGCAGCTGCGGCCGCGAACCGGCGGAAGATGATGCGATCGGAAATCATATTCGGATGCGAAATCAGTGATCAGTTGTTGTTTTTGTGTTGGTGATCCTTCAATTTGTTGCTTTTCGGGGGGGGAACAATATCTTCGTACACGTGATCGATTCGTGTACACGCCGCGAAAGGATGAACACTCGAACACCAGCGAACGCATGCTGAGGTAAATTGCTCTCCCTGGTGCCACCCATGGGTCCAATTGGTATGGTATGGCATGATCGCGGAAGACACACACACGCACGCACGCACATGCACGCACAAACAACCCAATGCACACGGTACAATACGCGTGGTGTTAAATGGATTGCGTGTACCCGGGTTTGTGGGGCCTGCTGTCGGTAAAACAAGGGTGGAACGATGGGAGAATGGTGGTGAAACCGTGGAGCAGCCATGGTTGGAGAAGAGCCAAGCAGGCAGGCGAGCAAACGAACCGAAAGAAAGACATCATCAAGTGAAGCCTTAAAGAAAGTGATACACTTTCACTGTTATCGCAGCGCGTTGGGTCGCGCTGCTGAGGCGGTGGTGTGTGCACGATTTAGTTTTATAGCTTAGTGTTTACAAAAGAGAACTTTATTTCATTATACATAGTACAATGAAGATTTAGGACAAGAAACTGATTTGCTTTTACTAATAATTTAAAGTTTCGGTACAGTACAGAGATAAGGATGTAGGAGAGTATTAAGATGAGCCATTTAGCTAGGAGCACCGGTGGTATATACGATAGTGGCAGGACCGGGGTTCGAATCCCGTCAGATCGCCTCCCCGTACGCAGGACTGACTATCCAACTACGGGTAAAACCACGTCATAGAAAGCTAGAAATAGCAGACCAAGACCTTCTGAGGTTATGGAGCCAGAGAAGAAGAGAAGATTTAGCCAGTAACCTACAAAAGAAGGATCTTGAATGCTCTGGAACATAAGCCACATTTTTGATGAAAATAATCCACCTCAGGTATCAAGTCTCATACGGAATATTCGTTCATAGCGTAGAATGACTGCATGGCTACGCAGTATAAAAAAGTCTTAGATACATGACTATTCAAGTGATCTAAGCTTGAAAAAAAGTAGGGTCCCGTCTTGATGACAGGCTTGTTGAATCTACTGACGACTCCACGTCAAAAAATAAAAAGACCACCAAGTATAAACAAGCATCCAACATAAGGGAACAAGCTAATTGTCAGAGCAAACTACATTGAAGGTTAACAAGAGTAAAACAAAACCTACAGAAACAGCTAGGGAAATAGAAATAAAGAGCCAGACAAGGTCGTAGTTGTCCGTCCACAAGTATAGAGGCTTGTGTCAACAAATCCCAGAAGTAACACAGGAAGGCCCAGGAAGCTGGATTAAAGTGTCGTATCCTGGAATACCTCGACATAAGCAGAAGAAGAAGAAGACTCCACGTCAACACTTGTGCTCTATCCATGTTTTCTTTTTACTTATGTTGAGTATGCCTGGTTGATCTAGACAAACCTTGACGTATCTATTCTGGCTTATTATTTTTTTCTGAAGTTTTCTGCCGTGGTAAATCCGAAACCGCTTTAAAGGTTTAAAAAAACTCAAAAACAATAACATCCAAAACCAAAACAAATATTTTTTTCCAATTTATAATCCTTTAAAAACAATCTTGGTACTTGTTTTCGTATGTTTGATACAATGTTTCTGACGTATAATAAAAGAGAATTAATTTTGGGCAATTTAAACATTCACAACACAACAAACCCACCATACACCACGGCCTAAGCGTAGCGAAGATTTGTAGGTTGGACAACGCACAGCAAATAAAGGCCGAGCCTTCGAAAAGCACCTCGGGCGTTTTTCGTACCACCCATGGGTCCAATTGGTATGGTATGGCATGATCGCGGAAGACACACACACGCACATCCACGCACAAACAACCCAATGCACACGGTACAATACGCGTGGTGTTAAATGGATTGCGTGTACCCGGGTTTGTGGGGCCTGCTGTCGGTAAAACAAGGGTGGAACGATGGGAGAATGGTGGTGAAACCGTGGAGCAGCCATGGTTGGAGAAGAGCCAAGCAGGCAGGCGAGCAAACGAACCGAAAGAAAGACATCATCAAGTGAAGCCTTAAAGAAAGTGATACACTTTCACTGTTATCGCAGCGCGTTGGGTCGCGCTGCTGAGGCGGTGGTGTGTGCACGATTTAGTTTTATAGCTTAGTGTTTACAAAAGAGAACTTTATTTCATTATACATAGTACAATGAAGATTTAGGACAAGAAACTGATTTGCTTTTACTAATAATTTAAAGTTTCGGTACAGTACAGAGATAAGGATGTAGGAGAGTATTAAGATGAGCCATTTAGCTAGGAGCACCGGTGGTATATACGATAGTGGCAGGACCGGGGTTCGAATCCCGTCAGATCGCCTCCCCGTACGCAGGACTGACTATCCAACTACGGGTAAAACCACGTCATAGAAAGCTAGAAATAGCAGACCAAGACCTTCTGAGGTTATGGAGCCAGAGAAGAAGAGAAGATTTAGCCAGTAACCTACAAAAGAAGGATCTTGAATGCTCTGGAACATAAGCCACATTTTTGATGAAAATAATCCACCTCAGGTATCAAGTCTCATACGGAATATTCGTTCATAGCGTAGAATGACTGCATGGCTACGCAGTATAAAAAAGCCTTAGATACATGACTATTAAAGTGATCTATGCGATGACAGGCTTGTTGAATCTACTGACGACTCCACGTCAAAAAATAAAAAGACCACCAAGTATAAACAAGCATCCAACATAAGGGAACAAGCTAATTGTCAGAGCAAACTACATTGAAGGTTAACAAGAGTAAAACAAAACCTACAGAAACAGCTAGGGAAATAGAAATAAAGAGCCAGACAAGGTCGTAGTTGTCCGTCCACAAGTATAGAGGCTTGTGTCAACAAATCCCAGAAGTAACACAGGAAGGCCCAGGAAGCTGGATTAAAGTGTCGTATCCTGGAATACCTCGACATAAGCAGAAGAAGAAGAAGACTCCACGTCAACACTTGTGCTCTATCCATGTTTTCTTTTTACTTATGTTGAGTATGCCTGGTTGATCTAGACAAACCTTGACGTATCTATTCTGGCTTATTATTTTTTTCTGAAGTTTTCTGCCGTGGTAAATCCGAAACCGCTTTAAAGGTTTAAAAAAACTCAAAAACAATAACATCCAAAACCAAAACAAATATTTTTTTCCAATTTATAATCCTTTAAAAACAATCTTGGTACTTGTTTTCGTATGTTTGATACAATGTTTCTGACGTATAATAAAAGAGAATTAATTTTGGGCAATTTAAACATTCACAACACAACAAACCCACCATACACCACGGCCTAAGCGTAGCGAAGATTTGTAGGTTGGACAACGCACAGCAAATAAAGGCCGAGCCTTCGAAAAGCACCTCGGGCGTTTTTCGTAACATTTTTATACTTTTATTTCAACCCACGAGCAGGCATTTTTTGTACAGTTTCAGATGTTTCCATCCGCAGGAATGGATCCTCACAAACGTACCTCGGTTCATCGGCGCGTGTTGGAATGCAAATATGTTGACTTGTTACGTTACGACGCCGAAGGAATAAGAAATTGATGCATTTGTTTTGTGGTTTTATTTTACGCGTCTATTGCAGAAATGGTCATCTGTACCCGGGACGGAGCAGTGCGTCGATCGTGAACGATCGATCGGTCCAACATCAGATATCCGGCTACCGGAAGCGACAGCTTTATGCAAGTGCTGCACCACGACGGAACGTTACCGGCAGGTACGGTTTGAAATGCACCATCATTTTCCCCTGTGAACCACATCAATCATGAGCTTTTGTTTCGGCTTGCAGCACCGACGGACAGTTTGCCAAGGAGTTTGTCCCATCGCCCGAGGTAGTGTCATTCTTTAACGAGGAAAACTCGGCACCGGGTAGCCCAGCAGCGGGCACGGTCGATGCATCCTATCCTACCGGACTTGCCGATGGTGACTCACGGTGGTACGCCGGTGGTATGGGACTGTCGGGGCATGGGTATGTTAAAGCGCCATCTGGTAGCGGTACATCGGAGGAGTCTGGAAAGTGGGATGTACAAAAGTACACCTGGACGACTCCTGCGGTGAGACATCATCATCCTCATCATCATCAGCAGCAGCAGCAGCATGTAGCAATAAAGTTCCCGCACGATCCTACACCCCACTTTCCATCGCCCAAGGGTAAGTGGAAATGGATTCCGGAAGAGGAGAACGAGTCATCGGAAGGGGCTAAGAATGATCAACGCCCAAAAGTGAACGAAACGCCATTCTCTTCGTCGGGATCGTTTGAGGATCACCATTTTGGACGACATCATTACACTTTTCCGACGGCAAGCAAGAACCATCCGTACTCCTTCGATCGGAACCCGATAGAGGGCGCTTTTAGCATTGATCCAGTGTTAGCGGGCAGTAATAGTAGCGTCAGTAGTGGTAGTAGCAGCAGCAGTGGCAGTGGTGTTAGTACAGAGAGCACTGAAGTAAGCAACGGAATCGGAGGTCTCGGCGACATTAAGCTGGTGGGCAAAGAGGATGCTCATCTGAAAAAGTAAGCTCTACCTAACCTCTGACAACCCCCTTTGTGCATTGTTTACTTTGTTATTGTGCAAACGTCAAATGAATCTTCTTCTCTTCCCCGTACAGTGTTTCACCGTGGAAGAAAATAATTCACGTTCTGAGTGCAGCCATTCCGATCGGGTTGCTCATATCGGCGCTCACGCCACAGGTCGTTTACATCAATCCGAACGCGACGCAGTAAGTATCCGACGGGGCGCGCACTTTAAACCCAATTGCATTGTGTGTATGCGCCCGATGGCGTAATGGGGCGCGCACTGCACAATTATTTGCCCGGCACTGTTGTTCGCCGAAAAAAAAACAGGGAAAAATGGGCTCCACATCCAATTTTCTCCAACTTTTTCTCGCGTAATTTCCTCTCGTGTTGTTCACGCTATATCCTCCGCCCCACTAGATAGAGCAGCAAATGAGGTGCGCGTACGGTGCGCGAATCACGAGATTATGTAGTGCGTCGCTGCGCACGAAAGAAGAAAGGTGAAAATTGTGGAAACAATGCGCCGCGAATACGAGCAAAGAGGCAGAAGAAGGCCAAGCTAGAAGACTATCACAGCCTACTTACACACACACACACGTAGACGCAGACGCGAACGCTCAACATCATGCCGGTGGTGTGTCTCTAGAGAGCCCGGTCTTGTGATGCCGCGGGCCAGTAGCAACGGTCCGTTTGTTGGACGAAAGTGAAAACGTGTTTCCAGAGAGTCTCTCCCCCATTTCTCCACTCTTCCTTCCTTCCGTTTCACTAGCATGAAGGGAGGGAAAGGGGGGGGCCTTTTTTTTGCATCACCGGTTCGGTTGAGATTTTCGCTTTTTCTTCGTCATCGTGGCCTGCGCCTTCGGCAGCGTTACATCAGTTATGAAAGATGAATGAACCGCGAGAGAGCGCGCTGATGACGGGGCGATGACGACAACGATGCGCTTCACGATGCAATGACGCGTGGAAGAAATTTCACCTATACTCGCTCACACACACACACACACACACACCTGCTGCGGTGTGTGGGATGCATTCAATTTCCGTGGGTCTAGGCGACTCCGAAAAACTGCGATCCCACGATCCGATCCACACGTGTGGCTAATCGCAATTTGTGACGCGGTCATGGCCTGAAAGAGGCATTGTTTGATGACCTGTCACACCGTATTAGTAAGCCCCTTTGCTCTACTCTAATCATTTTAAGGGGGGATATAGCGGGGTGCAAAGATTAATCTAACATAACCCCACTTATTGGAGGATGGGATGTGATACAGAGAAAACCGTAGGAAAAATGAGATTTGAACCACAGACTGCATGGCACCGCACCGTTCACGGCATTTGACAGTGAATGACGATACTCTTAGTTCTGCTAAAACTTACTTCGGATATAGCTAGGTGCTAGAGTACACTCGAAGTATACCGATTCTTCCTAATTACCAGTTATTGCCTAGCTATACACATCTTATAAATGAATGCTATGTTGTCAACCTAAACCGGAAGCTATATTGTATACCGATAGCTTCTAGAGATGCTTTATTGGAAGCGGATAAGTTATCCATTCTCTCACCGCTTCTCACAGACCACCGCTGCAACTACAGACACCGACCCCTGTCAGCAGTGCCGGTGTATCCGGCACCGGCATACGTCAGCGCAGCCTCGGACAGGATGTGCCACGGTTCCTGCTGGCCCAGCGCGGTCTCGGTACGGATCCGGTGGCACTCGTCAAACTGCTCCGCAAGCTCAACGCACTCGAGCAGCGTGACACGATCCACCAGACTGCCGGGCCGGCACCGTCCGAAGATGACGAGGCCATGAACCGTTTAATGGACGCCGGCAACTTGCAGGGATGCGATTGGAAACTGCTCTGCCAGCTCGCTCGCCAAGGAATGTCCGGCACGGGCACGGCGAAGATGCTGTGGAAAATTGTCAGCGAGTAAGTATGCTGTGCACTGTGGTATTCCCGGGTTGCGCATTGCGGCATCACTTTCACCTGTTTCCCGCAACTTTCCCGCAGGACACCGCCGGAATGGACGGACCGGCTCGGGCTCGGGCAGATCTTCCGACTCATACGGGACGGTGATTGTGATCGGTTGCAGCGCACCTGCGACCAGGACACTTGACCGTACCGACAAACCGCCGGGTACCGGCCGAATGCAGATGGTGCAATAATAAAACAACGTCCACGTCACCAAACCGCTTCGGGCATCGTTTTAACAAAGCGAAAGTCGATAAAGTGCATCTCTCGGTGTGTGTAGTCGGCAGGAGGTGCAAAAGTGCAACCGCAACGCAATAAAATGGATGGATGGAGAAATTAATTGTTTATCTGCACTGTTGTACTATGTGACCACTGTGATGCTGCCTCTCAAGTGTTTGTTTATCAATAAATTGCTTACTTTTAAATCGACGAAAGCGTTTTGAATGGTTGAGCATTTCGATTGAATGTTTGCAACACTGTTCATATGAATATAACAAATCTCGCCGTTTTGATTGATCAATTTGAGTTTCACATCTTTATTTTGCACTTGATCGAATGTCTTCTTCGGTAACATAACCCCCAAGAGGTCTCGGCCTACCATTTCTGGCATGCATGACTTCATTTTAGTCGTAGCTGGATATTCAATCCTGCGTAAGGGAAGATCTTATGAACTTTATTTAATTTTTTGTTTATATTTTATGTTCTTGTTATTTATTATAGCTTGAGACCTTCTTAAAATTTTAAAATGATGGTAAATATATTAAAGAATGAACATACCGTAATGACAACCATCTCTTCATTGATTTTAAAGCCGCATACGATAGCATAGCCAGGGTAAAACTATACGACGCAATGAGCTCATTAGGCTTGTACGTATGACAATGACCAACATCACATCCCAGGTGAAGGTGGATGGAAAACTCTCAGGGCCCTTTGCTACTACCAAGGGTCTGCACCAGGGAGACGGGCTTGCTTGTCTCCTATTCAATTTGGTGCTAGAGAGGACCATCCAAGACTCGGAGGCGTAAACTTTGGAGAAGTCAAAATCTTGGCAAACGCTGATGACATAGACATCATTGGTTTAATGTAGCTCTCCTATGTAGCAGAAGCTTACCAAAGGATCGAGCATGCGGCACTAAACCTCGGGTTGGAGATCAACGAGGTAAAACTCAAAATTATGATGGCACCACCAGCGGCCCTGTTAAAAAAACATTGATTTACGCAGGGGTGAGGTACAGATAGGTGATCGCACCCTCGAAGTCGTCCAAAATTTCACCTATCTGGGGTCAAAAGTCATCACCGACACCAACATAGACGTTGAGTTGCGCGCAAGGGTGCTGGCTGCCAACCGCTCATACTACAGCCTGAGAAAACTTCTCCATTCTAAATACCTGTCGCGACAGACGAAGCTGGGACTGTACAACACCTTTATAGTCGCAGTATTCACATACGCCTCTGAGACATGGACTTTGTCGAAAACTGACGAAACCCTCTTAGCCGCGTTCGAGAGGAAGATGCTCAGAAGGATGTTTAGCCCCGTATGTGTGGAAGGACAATGGAGGAGCCGCTACAATGACGAGCTCTACGAGCTGTACGGTAATCTCACCATCATGCAACGAATTAGGCTCGCCAGGCTCCGGTGGGCTGGTCATGTCATGAGAATGACACCGGACGACCCAGCCCGTAAAGTCCTTTTAGGCCGTCCACATGGACAGAGGAGGCGTGGTAAGCCAAGTCCAACTCCAACTGAGATGGAGTGATAGTGTTGATGCGTTTGCTAGAATGGCCGGGATAATGGATTGGCAGACGACGGCGCTAGACCGTGAGCGATATCAAGAATTGTTGCAGCAGGCCAAGACCGCGAAGCAGTTGTAGCGCCTTATAAGTAAGTAAGTAGTAAGTAAGTAATGACAACAACGTAAATCTCAAAAGTCTTTATAAAGATACATCATTAAGAAGATAGCCTAACAGACGTTTGTTCAATTCAAAATTACTAAAATTGTTTAATTAATGTGGACAGTGTTTGCTCCAGGTAGTAGACGAGCATCGTTTTAGACACACGGAAGCGTTACCCTAAGGTAAACCTCATATTAGACATTTCCACAACTACTTCAAACATTCATCATCCTCATCATCACCATCAACATAAACAGAGGCAACAAGCCGAGGCAATAAATAATTAATTAAACATTTGTTAATCGATAACGATCCCCAACCCGGGGTTCGACTCTTCGAGCTAAAGAGATTTATTAAACATTCATCTTCGCTTCAGCAGACGGCCCTTTTTTCTCAACCTTTGCTGCTCATCACCTATAATTACGACGTGAAATCGCGCTTAGCGTTCGTCCCGTAAGCGGTGGAAATGATTTATAAATTAGGGCCAAGCGTTAACAAATATGGAAACAAAACTGCTGCCCGATTAGGAGTGTGATTTTTCGGGTTGTTTCCGCGGTGGTTCATCGATAATGTAGGTGCTGCGGATGCGCTTGGGCAGCATTTCGACAAATGCCCATCCATTATGAAACGCTCCGGTGTGGCTTGTTTCGGGTAAATGATATCATTAGCCAGCAGGTAAGTGATAGGAACAAGTGCGCACTACGAAAGAGCCCCACGCAAACGGAACGACGATCGTCGCGCATTTTGCATTACAATGCGCGCACGTTGCATAATTCGATCAGGTGTTTCTTTAACGGGGTTGAGGAGCAGCGATAGCAAGAAGATCGGACGTTGGTCAACAGGACGGAAGTGCCGACCGGCGCACAATGTGAAGGAGCAATAGAGCACACAGCACGTTTCGGAAATGCGTCCAGTTTGTTCGCTTTACTTTCAACACGATCTTCCATCTCGCTTTTTTTTACTGTCGAGGAGGGAGTGGAAAGGGAAATGGAGCGGAGGGTGAGGGGACTTTTGGATGGTAAAATGGCAACTTTCTTTCACAGCCACTCGATCGCATCGCACACATGAGCCGAACGAGGCGAAGGCTTTCATCTGTTCCACCTTCGCAAGCGCTTTCTCCGTCCGTCTTGTTCGCGTCCGTCGGAGCCACCGTTTCGGGCCAACAGACACCAGCAAAACCAGCACGCAGCTTCCCATCTCTCCCATGAAAAGGGTGCCACGATCGCCCCCCCCCCCCCGGGGGAGAGGGAGGGGGGGGGGGGGGGGGGGGGGGGGGGGGGGGGGGGGGGGGGGGGGGTAGGGAAGGAATTCGTCTTCGCGTTGAGACTTTTTGAGACTTTTAATTTCCCCAGGCGGTGGAGTGAATGGGTGGCCGGGCGCAGAAGGAAAGCGATGCAATCTCCCCACCCGAACCGACCACAAGAAAAAAAGCCCGGCGTTGAGGCGAGCGCCCCGTTTTGGGTTCGGTTGGCACCGTGTCTCACTGTGAATCAGTATCAATCGGAGCGCTGAACGCGACGCACGACCACGAACGCCCCATCACACTGCGTGCAGAAGGAAACGGAATTCCGGTCCGTATTCGATCGATCCTTCGAACGGATCCCCGACTCCCGAAACAGAATAGAAAAGTTTGAACGAGCAAAAGAACAGTAAATGAATTTGATTTAGCAAACGAACATCGAAAAGCGACGAAACCGTGTTCCAACCCGAAAACAAAATAGTGTTATTTTTATATCAGTGAAAAATACTCTACACCTATATTGCGCGGAAACCAGCATTAAGTACAGCAGCAGAACAAACCCGAACCAACGTCCCTCCCCCCCTGAGAGGCCGATAAGTGTATGTGTGGGTGCGTGTGTATGTGTGAGTGTTTTTTTGGTGATAGTGAGTGAAGTATGTTTTCGCTTTATTTATATTAATCTTTAAGCTAGCTATAAAGCGCCGTAAGGAATGCTATAAACATAGTGCACTGGTGACGTTTACTATCCACTGTGACCGAATGACGTTTGACGTTTGACAGTAATGCAATAACGGGACGATTTCATCATCAAAGTTTAAAGCTCGATTCGTTTTGGTGTTGTTTTGTTAGTTCAAAGTGTGCAACACATAATCGAGTGTGGGAGTAATGCCGTTTTGCTGTGCCATTTTATCGTCTCCCACACGCTATTACATTCGGAACTGAACACAGCAGACGGCAGCTGTCTGCAGAAAGAGCGCGAGCAAAAATAGAAAGTGAAATAATACCGGGGACCCCGGTGAACACCGTCGAGAATGCCCCAACGCCCCAAAATTGACCGAACGGTTCCAAAGTGAATAATTACGGCATCGAATCGTGCGGGACGGCCATCGATAGAGAGCGAAAAGAAGACAAAAACGCTCCAATCGAACACGCGCCAAGTATCGGATGCAGATTACGGTTGTTATGTATATATTTTTGATGTGTGTTTGTGTCGGCCGTCGGCCGGAATATTCAAATGCATAAAGCGCGATGGCGCAATAGGAGGGAATTGTTTGTGGGTTCGAAAGGTGTGGGGATTGGTTTGTGAAATGGCACTTTAAAGATGCAGTTCGTTCCCGATTGAAATACCCCGCGGGAAGGAAGGAAGTAAGGAGGGATGGGAGGATGGGGAAAGTTGGAAATCTTTAAGCACTGCCAGACCAGACCAGACACTCCGGGGACGATGTGTGCTCGGGGTTTTTTTTTCGGGGGAAAGTACATTTAAAAGGCAGATCTGTGTGTGCAGTGAATCGGGAATTGAGCTAATGCGTTATTGGTGGAGGGGTTTCAAATAGTTTCACAAGGATTGCAACATTTTAGACAAGGTATATCAGATGATATCACTAATATCAGACCATAATTTCAACAAGTTAGAATTGAAGGCTTCTAAAAGACGTCTAAATTGATTAAACTGTATTGAAGTTATTAGACTTTTAGCAGGGCGGCCCGGTGGTGATGCGACAGCGGCGCTGGTCTTCACACGGCAGGACCGGGGTTCAAGTCTCATCTGGGCCGTTCCTCCATAGTGCGGACTGACTATCCAACTATGCGGTATCAGTAAGTCTAGTAAACCAAAAATGGCAGGCATGATCTAAGAGGTCGTTAGGCCATGAAAGAAGAAGAAGAGAAGACTCTCAGTAAAAAAACTTCATAAAAACTCGAGTCTGGATGATAGTCGTGCTAAATACATTAATCTACGTTAGTTATGTGCTTCACAGAAGCTGCAGCAATTGAATGTGTGCAATTATATGCAGCTTTTGTGATATCATCTGATAACGTTCCACACAAAATTTAATACAGGCCTCAATGCATTCTGGAGCACTCACCTAGAAAACCCTGCAAGTGTAATTGAATTAGTTTGATCACTGATCGTATATGGACCACTCGGAAAAAAAAGAAATTAAAAATGCATTTTTGGAAATTACTTTCATGTGGGCCATCTTTCTCTCATTTTTACCGGAATATTAATAAAACCATCATTCCCATCCGACTTCACCTTAAGTGGTTCCGTTGTTTCGAAAGCAAACCAATTAGCAGATTGATGAATATTTCATCCACTTTGCAGCAAAACAGTTTGTCAACCGAACAGCGAGGTTCGTCGTTTTCACCACCACCGAAGTCTCTTGTTTACTAAACGTCAAACTGATCCTTTTTGCGGGGGGGGGGGGGGGGGGGAGGGGGGGGGGGGTAGGGAAGGAATTCGTCTTCGCGTTGAGACTTTTTGAGACTTTTAATTTCCCCAGGCGGTGGAGTGAATGGGTGGCCGGGCGCAGAAGGAAAGCGATGCAATCTCCCCACCCGAACCGACCACAAGAAAAAAAGCCCGGCGTTGAGGCGAGCGCCCCGTTTTGGGTTCGGTTGGCACCGTGTCTCACTGTGAATCAGTATCAATCGGAGCGCTGAACGCGACGCACGCCCACGAACAGCATAGAAAAGTTTGAACGAGCAAAAGAACAGTAAATGAATTTGATTTAGCAAACGAACATCGAAAAGCGACCGTGTTCCAACCCGAAAACAAAATAGTGTTATTTTTATATCAGTGAAAAATACTCTACACCTATATTGCGCGGAAACCAGCATTAAGTACAGCAGCAGAACAAACCCGAACCAACGTCCCTCCCCCCCTGAGAGGCCGATAAGTGTATGTGTGGGTGCGTGTGTATGTGTGAGTGTTTTTTTGGTGATAGTGAGTGAAGTATGTTTTCGCTTTATTTATATTAATCTTTAAGCTAGCTATAAAGCGCCGTAAGGAATGCTATAAACATAGTGCACTGGTGACGTTTACTATCCACTGTGACCGAATGACGTTTGACGTTTGACAGTAATGCAATAACGGGGCGATTTCATCAGCAAAGTTTAAAGCACGCTTTGCTTTTGGTTTTGTTTTGTTAGTTCACAGTGTGCAACACATAATCGAGTGTGGGAGTAATGCCGTTTTGTTGTGCCATTTTATCGTCTCCCACACGCTATTACATTCGGAACTGAACACAGCAGACAGCAGCTGTCTGCAGAAAGAGCGCGAGCGAAAATAGAAAGTGAAATAATACCGGGGGCCCCGGTGAACACCGTCGAGAATGCCCCAACGCCCCAAAATTGACCGAACGGTTCCAAAGTGAATAATTACGGCATCGAATCGTGCGGGACGGCCATCGATAGAGAGCGAAAAGAAGACAAAAACGCTCCAATCGAACACGCGCCAAGTATCGGATGCAGATTACGGTTGTTATGTATATATTTTTGATGTGTGTTTGTGTCGGCCGTCGGCCGGAATATTCAAATGCATAAAGCGCGATGGCGCAATAGGAGGGAATTGTTTGTGGGTTCGAAAGGTGTGGGGATTGGTTTGTGAAATGGCACTTTAAAGATGCAGTTCGTTCCCGATTGAAATACCCCGCGGGAAGGAAGGAAGTAAGGAGGGATGGGAGGATGGGGAAAGTTGGAAATCTTTAAGCACTGCCAGACCAGACCAGACACTCCGGGGACGATGTGTGCTCGGGGTTTTTTTTTCGGGGGAAAGTACATTTAAAAGGCAGATCTGTGTGTGCAGTGAATCGGGAATTGAGCTAATGCGTTATTGGTGGAGGGGTTTCAAATAGTTTCACAAGGATTGCAACATTTTAGACAAGGTATATCAGATGATATCACTAATATCAGACCATAATTTCAACAAGTTAGAATTGAAGGCTTCTAAAAGACGTCTAAATTGATTAAACTGTATTGAAGTTATTAGACTTTTAGCAGGGCGGCCCGGTGGTGATGCGACAGCGGCGCTGGTCTTCACACGGCAGGACCGGGGTTCAAGTCTCATCTGGGCCGTTCCTCCATAGTGCGGACTGACTATCCAACTATGCGGTATCAGTAAGTCTAGTAAACCAAAAATGGCAGGCATGATCTAAGAGGTCGTTAGGCCATGAAAGAAGAAGAAGAGAAGACTCTCAGTAAAAAAACTTCATAAAAACTCGAGTCTGGATGATAGTCGTGCTAAATACATTAATCTACGTTAGTTATGTGCTTCACAGAAGCTGCAGCAATTGAATGTGTGCAATTATATGCAGCTTTTGTGATATCATCTGATAACGTTCCACACAAAATTTAATACAGGCCTCAATGCATTCTGGAGCACTCACCTAGAAAACCCTGCAAGTGTAATTGAATTAGTTTGATCACTGATCGTATATGGACCACTCGGAAAAAAAAGAAATTAAAAATGCATTTTTGGAAATTACTTTCATGTGGGCCATCTTTCTCTCATTTTTACCGGAATATTAATAAAACCATCATTCCCATCCGACTTCACCTTAAGTGGTTCCGTTGTTTCGAAAGCAAACCAATTAGCAGATTGATGAATATTTCATCCACTTTGCAGCAAAACAGTTTGTCAACCGAACAGCGAGGTTCGTCGTTTTCACCACCACCGAAGTCTCTTGTTTACTAAACGTCAAACTGATCCTTTTTGCGCTTGCTAACCACGTGATTGAGGTGTTAAAAGCTCGTGAAGGATATTCTCGTCGTCCTGTTACGTTTCCTTATCCCATATCCCTATTTTGTGGGTCATCGTCAATGTCTGGCAAGCTTGAATCTTGGAACAGCAGACGGCAAAAAGGTAAATAGCGCCCTACAACTGGTGAGTCCCAGTGAGAGGGACATAAAAAGCTAAAGCTAAAAGAAAGCCTTGGGGCGCATTCCCCTGAACGCACACACACACGTGATTGGCATAAGTAGCGTGTTGTGTCTCGCGTCTTTCGCCTGTGCAAAGAAAGCACCATAAGCAGTGCGTCAGGTTCATCACTTTCACGTGTGTGTGTGTGGTTCGAAGGTGCCGAAGATAACTGCGCATAACGTAACAGTTGAGTGGCGGTATCGGCAAAAAGGAGTGATATTACATGGTCAGCGAAAAGAGAGGAAGCGATGAAGATGAAGCAGGGGCCCGCTGCCACGGCGGAGAAATGCCGGTAACGGTGGAACGCGACCCAACAAACACCACATACCACCGGGCAACAACACACTCATGCCGCTGGAATGTGCCTTTTGGAAAACGGGGTGGAAAAGCAAAATGAGATAAATAAATGAATTCAAGGCGATACTTTCCAAATAAAAGTGAAATTCAACAACCACGGCGCGTCTCGTGTACGTGTATGTTGGTGAGCTCGCGGCAAGACACCGGCTGCTAGCGCAAGGCTTTTGCGCAATTGGATGGTGTTCGGTGTATTGGGCAGAGGAGGATGGAAAGCGTTGGATTGGGAGGACGGGGCCGGTGTAAAGTGTTTTGCAAGCGAAAGGGGGGGTGACGGTTTTCGCGAAAGCTTTATCCCACTATCCACGGGCACGGGAGAGCAAAACCGATAACAATTAGATTGTAACGGTAACGGGAGATTGGCGCACACACACACACACGCGCTCGCTTTATCGAATCGCTTTCCTTTTTCTTAATCTGCTTCTTGTTCTTCTTTTTTTCCATTTTTCCACCCACTCGCCGGACCAGAGGGCAGAACAGGGAACCCACCACTCGGAGACAAGGAATTATGCCGTTGATTTTCCAACTCCTGCAAAGATGACCGTTTCGACGGAGCTGGAGAGATCCGATTTCCTGCACACTGTAAGCACCGTGTAGGTGTGCTGACTGTATGTGTGTGTGACACTGTGTGTTTTGTGAGTGTGTTTAAAAGTGCAAGGAGAGAGATCGTTAGTGCACGTGCGTACGTGTGCATCGGTTTGACGGATTAGAAATCGAACCTAGTGCCCGCAGTTGTGGAGGAAAACCCCGGCCACCGGAAAAACGGTCTGTGCCAGTGTGTGAAGAAGAAAACGCCGAAAAGCGATACATGTGCGTGAGACACACACACACAGACACATATACCTAAACGTACCACTAATAATTAACCTGTCGGGTCTCGGAAACTGGAGCTGACGCGACGAAGCGAAACCGGTGACAAGCGAAGAAACAATCAATCTGAGCCTGTTTGAGTGTGTGCTGTGCTGTGTGTTTGCTTTATCGAATAATCAGAGCACGACGTTTTATCGGACTGGTGGTGCTAGTGTATAGCGTGGAGAAGACGCTCGGGCGACTTGTTGATTTCTAAAACGATCGAGTGGAAAATCGAGCGACACCCGCAGCTTCAGACAATTTCACCAGCACCGACTAGAAGACGCTCTCGATTTTGGCTAAACGAGTTCAAAAGTCATAGTCAGCGCGGATATCACGCTATAAAAAAATGGTAAGTGTGTTACTTAAGCCTGTACAATCTCTCTTAGAACGAAAATACTGCTGATTCTGGATGATGTTAGTATTAAGGAATCGAAGTACCTCAAAGATATTCGTTGTCATTCTACCAAAGACACTTTCACTAGATCTTGGTTGTCACAGAGGTGGATCTCTTTTATAGCTCATAGTAGAAACGTGCTATAAATTGGATGAGAAACATCAATCCTTCAAGAATAAAATTGAGCAATGATAGGTCCTCATTTGTCCTAGAATAGAACATAATATTTATTGGTGAGTTTTCTTCATTTGCTATAAATTATAATTGAGCGTGACTATAATCAAATGATATAATCAATGCTCGATTGGGAACAGTTCATTCAACAACTCATTTAAATATACTCAACATAAACTCTAATTCATTGCAACTGAACTAAAAGGACAAGCGAACAAACGAAGAAACACTTAGCATCGCATCACCTTTCGACAACCATTCTTACCGGAAATAAATGGGTCGACGACAGGGACCTCGGTTCATCGGTAGATCCGATCGATCCGATACCGACCGCTCGCTGACAGACCGCTCTCGTTGGTGGAATCGATCATCAGCTCCAATTGGTCCGCCGCCGATGCCGATTGACTTTATCGCAGCACGGGTGAAATTCATCGCGATTGCGTAAGTCTCGATTTCGCCCCACTCCCGCGTACTTTGCACGGATCGGAATTCGCGGCCACGGATCATCGATGACGGTAATCGGCGTGGGGAGCGGGTGGAAGTAGCAAACTTTCACGAAAAGCCATTGCCACGGGCAAACAGCGCGCCGGTGTGTTTACGAACCGATCGGGCTGCTTGCTTGCAGCTGATTAGTGATTATTTTCTGTTGTCGGCCTGTCTGTTTTCCGTTTGTTCCACCCGTTCGCAAAGGGTAAATAACATCGCCGGAATTGCTCGAAATAAGACATTATCGGTGAAATGATACGGGACGGAGGGGGCCGAACAAATGAGGTGGGCTTACACAGCTTCTTGGTTGTTTGAAACTGATCGCTTTCAGTTTTCAGAAACACGAAGAAGAGGAGAGGCAGATCAATGAGCTT
>KZ062136.1:52936-70436 GCA_002091835.1 Anopheles maculatus | reverse complement strand
AATTCATTAATTGGGTTTGTTATTTTAAAGTTATGAAGACATAATTGGCGATCATTAGCATTCTTTCAAGGAATTCCCAAATGGAGGACTTTGAAGCTTTAAAATTGACTAAATAGAGTGTAGCGAACAAGCATATCCATTACAAATACCTGAATGTAGACTTTGCCATAAAAATACTTATAGCTTATAGCATAATCTAATACTCGTTTTCTCGTTCTCTTCCAGACGTCATACATCATAACCCTAGCCACCGTTGGCTTGCTGTTTGTCGCAGCATTGGCAAACGGCGAAACCCAACCGAACGGCGTAGGATCGGTGGTCTTCACCAAGCTCGACTCACTGCCCTCAGCCCGCAACACATCCGCTCCGGTGGAGCGAACGAATCGCACCATCCCGGAGGAAGTGGCGAAAGTACGCCCGGCATACACCCGAACCGAGCTGAAGGTCTCCCGAAGTCTCAACCCGGACAACGTTCAGAAGCTGAACGTACGCTCCAACAATGGGCGCATGGTACAGATTATCGTCAAGAAGCGCAACGGAATGGAACTGCCGGCCGGAACAATCACGGTGACGCCGAGCTCTACGACGGGCACTACAAGCCAGGGTGTTTCCTATTCTTACTCACCGCCACCACCAGGCCAGAGTCGCGTGACGCCGGCGCGAATCGCCGGAAACTATCGCTTGTCGGCTGACTCGGCACCGGAATCGGTGGACATTATCAACGCTTTCCTGGAGCACGTTAATCGGATCGAGCGACCGCCACGTTCGTTCTACGACGACGATCATGGTGCGATGAAGAATGATCGCCGTCCGGTGCGCATTAAGGTGAGTGACGAAACCGTCCAGGAAAGCCGCGTTCCTCCGCCAGTAGTTATCAGTTCGGATCCGGTGTACATGAAGGACAACGGTGCGGTAAAGACACACAAACGCGGTCGTTCGATGCAAGAGATTGGTGCGGATGGGATTCCGGTGGTGCACGGAATTCGTGTGCCGGATGACGAGTCCGACAAGCGTCAGGTGTGGCGTAATGCTCGCGTCATCAACGGTGAGCTAGTACCGTACGAGAAGGGACACGTGCCGACAAAGCTGGAAAACAGTGGCGACATCTACGGTCAGCTGATCTTTGCCAAACCTTCCGGTAATGGAGGACGCACCAGCTTTGGATCTCGCCAACGCAGCATCGGACCATTTACGACCGCCGACAACTTCCAGCCGAACGATGGACTGGCCAAGAGCTTCGGACCGTTCAGTGTGGAGGATAATCTGCACACGGGATCAATCGCAATCAACTCTAACGCACCGAAGGTGACGGGAAATATTGGACCTTTTTCGCGTGCCGATAACTCACGCCCCGTGCCGAACGGTCGCCTGGTGGAATATTTACGCAAAATCAACGAGGAAGAGAGTCGTAAGCAGTATCCGCAGATAGTGAGTCGCGCCAACTTTAAGGAGGATGCTCTAGCCGAACAGCCCAAGATACAGCGCCGTATGCTGCAGAACCCGGGCAATCCCAACTACCCTGTGTCGCAGCTGTACTCCATCAATGGCCCTGCCGGACAGAACCAGGAAAAGGAGCTAGAAGACACCCGCAAACCGGTGCTCCAGTACGCACATCCCGAGCTCGGTGTACAGCCAGCCAAATCCGTCCCACCAGAGCGCAAACCCACGAAAGCGATGAAAAAGATCATGAACGTGCAGGACTACTACAGCAAGGCGGCTCACAACGATCACTCGCCGTACGCGATCGAGCCGGCGATGGGCAGCAAGGACTACTACGATCCACCGCAACCGGTCAAGATGCCACGGCCACCGCAGTACGAAAACTTTAAAGGGCCCTCGACGTACCCGTACAACTACGGGTACATTCGGCGCGTCAAGCACGAGCGGCCATTTTGGGCCAAAATTACCGACCAGATGCGGGAAGGACTGCAGAGTGGGATTTCCACCGTGCAGGAGTTCACCAAACCCGTCCTGGAGCCCATCGTCGAGGCCGGACAGAAAATCTCCAAAAATCTCGGACTGGTACGAAAGTCTGACGAGGCTCAGGACAAGGTTGGCGTGGTGGTGGCACCAGCTTCAAATTCAATTATACTCCCGGCTCTAGGGCTGATGGCGGGCGGAGCTGCACTCGGACTCGGGGCCGTTGCTGTCGGTCGTTTTTTCGACATGGGCCTGCTGCGAAGGTCGGGCAGCGAGCTGTTACCCTTCGATCTGGACGATCTGGAGCACAAGCGCGCGTTGGAGGCGTTCCAGCAGCAGCAACGATATCAGGATCAGTACGATGTCATGATCATGAACGGTCCGAATGATCGTGAGAGCGCGAGACGTTCGAAGCGTTCGATCGCGCGCAATCCTTTCGAGGAGCAGGGTCTGCAGGATGTGGGACGTGAGTCTAGCAGCTCGTCGAGGGCCCGGTTTGAGCAGCAGCTGCGAGACACCGACTGGAAGAAACCTTCCTGCGCCAAGCTCACCTTCTGCCGCGTCATGATCCAACAAGGCGCCGACGATATCGTGCTAATGGAGAAGAAGATGTACACCATGCTGGATATGTAAGACTCTCTCTCTCTCTCTCTCTGTCTCCAGAATCAAATCAGAGCAAGTATCTCATTAATGTGGTCTTTTTTATTTGCAGGATGCACCCAGCACTGGCCGCTAGCCTCACCGATCACCTGTCAGAAGTGACTGACGCCATCAGACAGAACGACTGCACACGATTCGTTTGCCAGCAGCCACAAACACGATCTTAACGCACCTCAGCACACCTGCGGACCGACGCTGGCACGGCATGGCGGCATGGTTCTTGCATTTCGACACTAGTTGATGTTTAATAAACCTTTCGGAAAGAGTGTATGTGTGAGAGAGTGAGAGGAGCGAACGTGGACACTCCATCCATTGCAAAATCCTATTAGTTATAGCGTAGAGAAGGGAGTGAACAGTGTGGGCTGAGAACAGGCGTGGACTATCTGCCAAGAACACCCAAAACAAGCCACAACTGCACCCATCTCTGAACGGAATGATTATGTGTGTTTTAGACCATGTCTGTATTTTATATTAAAATAGTAAGCAGCGATACGGCATTCACTTAGGATCGCGACCCTTTTCTTTCGAGCGAGGGCTGCACGTAGAGCTTAAGGAAGTTTAGCGCGAACAAGTGAAAATCATGTTACCTTTATCTGTCTATCGAACTGAGCAACTGAGCGCGCGCGCGCGCACACAGTGAAGAGCGAGTGGGAGACAGTAGTCTAATTATCAACTAATTACCCTTTCTAGCCAACTAATCGAACAATCGTAAACAATCCCGTTTTATGAATATTTGTTACTTGCGTACATTATACGACTATACTTCCAACACTCACAACTACAGACACTCTACACACGCTCTTTATGTAAGCTAGCTAGAAAGAGAGATTTGATTTCGTGTTTGTATCCGAACTTGTACATACACTAGAGCATCATATGCCAAAGGAACAGGGATATACTAGGGAAATATAACAGCAGATCGGGCGATCGCTATTTCGATATTTCAAACAATTTAGTAACCATTGAACGAGTAGAGATTTCGTTCGAAAGGAAGACACCGCTAATGATGCCGAGCTGGGCATCTAAACGAGATTCTGTTAATTATGTTGTTATTGTTGTTGTGTAATGTTGTGTTAAGTACAGAGAGAGATTGCGAGAGAGAGATAGGTAGATAGGAAGAAAGTACGTTATCGTTTTGCATTGGAGAGGATTTTATTGTATGCAAAGAAATATTTAATAAATTATTTACTACATGAGTTTGATAAACGATTATTGTGTTGAATTTGTTTTACTGAACCTATCAGCATCTAGATGACACATATCAACAGGCCAATGTCTGTTAAAGAAGGCAAAATTAATACACTCATTTTCTTGCTGCTCTTGAGCATTGAAAGGGAAAACGGGAATCTGGAGATCACTTTAAACTTTCTACCCATTGTGTCTCACCACAAGATCCCAGAGCTTGTTCGGCTCATTTAACGTACCATTATGTAATCTTTGTGTCAGAGTGTGTGATTTGTGCTTCAATCTTGGAAGGAGCAATTTAAGCAAATTGTCATTGTCTGTTCGAATCGCAGCACGTCACTTATCGGATAAATGATTTAATGCAGAAACAGTTTAAAGGTGAAATTTACTACACCGCCCGATAAGGTTTCCTTGGTGTAAGCCACTAAACCGTCTATAAAGAAAAGAGTTACGATGTTTTTTAGTGGCGGGATTTTATAAAATAAGAAAAACAATATTCAATTTGCTCGGTGTTAGACTTGTAGAGCCGCAACAAGCGCAACGAAGGTCAAGGGGAAGCGAACAGGGATCAGCGGAAGTCGGCTACGATAAGGCTTACTTTCAAATGGACATTTGGAATCACACAAACTCGTGTGGAAGACTGTGTTCGAAAAAAAGCACCACAACCTCACTAAACGTAGATAATGCGCCGATATGCCTCTCCGGACGGTTGAGTTGAAATATGAAACTGATGTTGCTTCTTCTTCGCCCTTACACCAATCAACCTATTGTTACAAGAGTTTTCCATTGTGAGCTACGAGGAAGTGGACGAACAAGGCGAGCGGGAGCTGATGAGCATAACAACGAAAATGCGACAAACCGACGGCACTCGCTTCCTTCAAACCACTGGCCCAAACGGGTGAGATGTTTAGGATGAAGCGTAGCGAAGAAAATTGTGTCTCATTGTCTTTCTACCTGCCGATCTTTAAACCGAAACGCACCCCGATTGTGGTGTCGTCCTCCACGCTGCTCTACCTGCGGAGGATATTTATGGTTGTTCGTCAGCGGCCCAAGGCTCAGTGTTACGTACAAGCTGAAGCTGTTGTGTGTTGTGTGCTCTGGACAAGGATTCTGCTCAGCAAAGGTGCATTCTCGGGTGTTTGCTAGTGTGTGACAACGACAACGCAAAAGTGACGTTTTGCAACCATGAAACCTGCCTTCTTGATAGCGTTCGGCTTTATTGTGCTTATACTGGTGCTAGTGATTCCTGAAACGTATGGCAATGTGCATGATTTTGATGGTAATGAGTTGCATACAGCACCGTACGATCGGCGCCGTCCGATGGGCCAAGAACAAGTCCCAGCTGGACGCGGATTTACTGACAGTGCGCGAGATATTCTGGCGAGTCCAGCCGGTCAGTTGGCTGCGTACGTAGCGAAGGAGATGATCAGTCGATCGGCAGGAAACAGTCAGGTGTGTACGTGTGTCTTTGTTTGTTTGTGTTTGCGGGGTATTTACGTCATATAACAGTGAGTTGTGAGTAATATCAGTTCAGCAAATTATCTAAACCTCATACATCATCTGCTTCGTTTATTTGAAATGTAAACAGTAAAACCTTCTTAAAATGAAGCTGCAACATGCTTTATTGAGCCCAATTTCCAGTTGTCATTAATTGACAACTACATGGTGTACTTCAAAAGTTCTGCAATTTATTATTCTTTCCAATATTCAGAGCTAGAAGTGTCTGTCCCTTCTATCTTTGGAAGGTTACGCTTTACTTAATAAATTAAAATATAATAAGCAACTCTTTTTTATCTGGTTAATCTACTGCGCAAGATAACAGCACAGTGAACTTGAGTAAATTTAGAAATTTAAGATACCACCAACCTCTAAAACAAACAAATTTCGTCCGTTCTAAAACATCAAACGTATTACGTCAACCGTAAACAGAGTCAACTTTTGCTTTTAAACTTTTACTTTCGAAATCAAGCAGTGAAAGTCGTCTGGAACATCTTCCAACGACTAATCAAAAGCGGGTAAAAATAACTAATTAATCGTTCCGCAATGGAACCGTTTGCTTCTACCGTGTCTCCCCTTCCCAAAAACTCAACTCCCCGCAGGTGCTCAGCTTGAACTTGACGAACCTCTTGATTCTGTTTCTGCTGAAGGCGCTCATCTTCGCCGCCGGATTGATCGGTGCCGGGAACTGGAGTCAGTACGCGCGAGGTCGCAGTGAAGAAGGTAAGCTACCACCATCGTTCATTACCTGACGCACCACACCGGAACCGGGTGCCCAATTCACCCGTATTGCCTGTCATTGTTTTCTCCCTTTTGGACGAACAAAACACCGGAAGCGGCAAATAACGCTCTATAGCCGCCGTGAGGTCTTTTGCAATTGTTGCACCTCCGCAGCACAATGAGTCCCGCAGCGCTAATGAGTTCTCCTGCCTTTCGTACATCTTCTCGCCATCTCCATCTCCGCTCTTCTGTACAGGTGCTGCCAATGGAGGATTTTTACTGCCGGGTGAAGCGAACCTCATCATCGGCTATCTGGCCGCGGAAGGTTCCGGCCAGGACGGGTGCCTGATGCGGTCCGCCTGCCGTGCACCGCGGACGGCCGATGAGTACGCCCGGGCGGCACACGCCCTCATGAAGGGTGCGGAAATGTTTAGCCCGGAAATAGCGGACAACTACAACTACAAACGTTTGCTGACGAGCCTGGACCGGGCGGCAATGGAAGGGTTGCAGGGAGCACCGTGCGAAATGATCTACGCCTGTCATATCTGAGATCGGGTGCAGGGCCTATCGCTTAGCTAATAGTATGCAGTAAACCGATGCCGATGTGCATCTTAGTCCTACAGTGAGTGTGAAGAAAACGTTGAGAATCAATAAAAAATATTCAAGCAGTTTTATTACTTCGAATCATGAGTATCATATTCATATTGACCACTTACATGGGAACACGGCGCGTCGGTCTGATCCTAAATTATAGCTCTAGAATGTTTGCTATAAAAAAGGTTTCATTTTGAAAAGATAAATTAATTCACCCCAATTTCCTGGAGAGCTTTTAAGGTTGACAAACAGTATCGTATTTCATGTTCATCTATCTGCGTTAACCCTTTTTCCGCGAACTAACGGTCTGAAACACTGAAGATAAGAGCCTAATAGTGAGAGTCTAATCGATCGGATGTAAAGATTTTGTATGAACATCAATAAGGCAAGCAGGCATGTCCTCATGAAGCAACCAACAAGTTGTTCTACGCCTCCATAATCCATCCAGTGGGCATTGAGGACAAGAATATTCCTCCTAATGAAGCTGAATAACACCAGCAGGTACCCTTCTATTATACCCGGTCCCCTCTACTATTCCGGTTCCTCATTACAATCGATCACAATTGGTGCAGAAGGGCGAAAAAAAGGGACGATAATCATACGAGAACATTCGAGCATTGTAACTCAACACCCATATGCTGCTGTCCGAAAGTGTGCCCATGTACCGAGGGTGCCCTTGCATCGAGAGCACAACTAACCGAGCAAGTGAAAATGGTAAGGTACGTGAAACACGTGCAAACAACATGGAGGGACTGCACATTCGTAACCGAGCGGCAACTACGGCCGAATCTCCGAGAGAGCCTATCAACACCGACGGGCGCTTGTGGCACCCGGCTGTGAAAAACAACTGTTTAAATCCACTTTGGATTTCCGAGCAATTTACATTCAAAAGCACTTACACTTCAACGTTCAGTAACGCGTCCAGGCCGGCACAAGAGAGGGAGTGAAGAAAGCGCAGAAACAAGGACGCACACCTACCCACCCACAATCGGGGTTGACTTTTCGTAGGGAGTTTTTCCGGCCGCTAACCATCGGATCCTGCTCCCGTGTTTCCGTTTTCGTGCGTGTGTACGTGTGGCTTTGTCTTCTGTCTCACCTCTCTATCACACGCTCGGTAGTGATACGGGCCTGCAAGGATGGAACGTGTTAATTCATGAACCATCGCCTGGATGACAACCGAAGACAACGTCGTTCAGCTTCCTTAATTCTTGCTTTCTCTGCTCGTCCGTAAGCGGTAATGTGCTATTGAATGTGTCTCTAATTTAAATGAAGAATGACAAGCAACACTTCGATTTGTCTTTCCACATCCCCCCCCCCATCGGGATTGGGACTCGTTGCATCGGCACTATGGCGAAAGCGAAAGGCGACGAGACTTGTGCAACCAGATCTGGGTGACCTTTGTACACTATCTTTACCGACTGTGACAGCTCTTGGTCGATTCTTGGGATCCCTTCTTTTTGGGGTCACTATTTCTGGTAGGTTAGAATGTGTATGTGTGTGTGGGAGAGTTTAAAGAAAGTAGAGCAAACACAAGCAACAATTGGTTGCTATGATTATAAAACTATATCATAGTAACAGGAAAACAACAACCTTCAAATGATATGTTTTTGATAAGTTAAAGTCTCAATAAAATACAATTTAAATATCAATATCAACTTGGTAAATGAACATCAAAAATCGTATGTGTGTGTGTGTGTGTGTAAAGTCTCTATTACTTTATTGGATAAAAAATATCGAAATACCCACCAGCAACTCAATCAACCGCTTCAGGAGCATCAGTTGAACGAATGACGATGTACTGAGATCGACCCGTTTCCGGTGCATCATATTGTACCTGCTTTTGTGTACCCCGATATCAGCTTCCTGGGTCGAGCAATTATCCCTAAAGTCCTCTCTCTCGCTCCCTCCCGGAGATTCCAACCCAGAACAACATGTGGCACCCGGACCGCTATCGAATAGTAGAATCGAATGGAACGCAAAAGTGTCGTGCAGCTTAGAACCTGCCACTCATCCCATCCCCCATGTTGGGTGCCCTCGGGGCATACATATGTCGGAATTGAAATAGAATTCAATTCCCAACCTCCTGTCCATGTCGCCATATCCCCCGTCCCGTCCCGATATCATGCCGCATTGTTCGGGACTCGATTCAAGGTTCGAAATGTTGCCTGCCCGAAATCTGCCTGCCACTATCGGCCGGGGCCGAGTGCGATGAAAATTACTAATTCACCCAGGACGCAATCCTACGGTCTGCGGACCACATTCGAAACAAAACGATAATTATGCTCTCTTATTATCGCAACCTGATCAAACGCACTGCAAAACGTTGATGTTCCTTCGGTGGCGGCGGTCCTGCATCCGTTTGATGTTGTTGCAGGGTACGGACCAGGCTGGACATGTTTTCAATGGAATTGCTAAATGAACGATCTGTGCCGAGTAGTTCCTGGCTAGTGACTAGTTGCGAAGGTTTGCTGCAGTCGTATAATTAATATTTTGATTGAGAAACCGAATCGGCAACGCTGCCGATATGAAACATTGTTTGCGTAACACAGACATGAGAACTTCACGCGCATATCCCGATAAATAAAGTACTGTAAAACCTCCTGTCCTGTTGGCAAGAACAGAGCATCGAAAAGATGTCCCCCGAAAAGAAGATGACGACACCCCGAAGCAGAAACTCGGTGTGGTTCTTGCATAAAATATATACATCACGAAAAGTGCCTCCGGCGCTATCGTTACGCTAGAATCGCAAGAAGACGCACAAAAAACACACACAGCACGAGAAAGAAATAGGACCCGCAGCATTGGCGTGGTAGAAATTCATCCCGGCATAAGAAATTATGCTCATCATCATGACCGGAGCACCCCGAAGTCCTTCTCCGATGACAAAAACAACCCCCTGCTGGGTTCAATAAAAAGGATATCGAAGATGCCGATCCGTCTCCCAGTATGGCGTGGTCTTGTGGTTGTGTCGTGCCTGGCTTCGGGCATCGTCAGCCAGCCCGTGGTGCTAGAACCGGGCCGTTTGGCGTGGTGGGCAGAAAGTCACGTCACACATCACAGGCGAAGCGAAAAATTGGAAAAAGAAATCGACCACACCACGACCAGCCTGGTTGGATGGTAGCTGAAGACGTTGATTTTCCTTCGGGTGGGTGTGCGAGTGAGTATGGAATAGGACAAGCAGCGATTCAAGCAGCGTTATCCTCTGTCGTCGAGGTTTTGGGTGGAAAGAAATGGAAAACCCACACATACGAGAACGTCGATAAAATGGGAACTTTAAGAATTGAGCTCTGCACGTATTCCAAGCGATAAAGTTTGAAGATACGCAGCTACGCCATCGAAACACGCCTCGGACTGACTTTCGCAAACAAACCGGGAACTTGCGAAGGGCTGTAAGGCGTTTGCGGGCGAAACCTCAACGAAATGAGAATTCCCATCTCCTTCTCATCGCGAGCACATTGCGCTGCTGATCGTTGTTGTGGGAAGTTCTTCAATTCCTGTGTCGTTCTGGGAGCACTCTAACCTCCAAAAAGAACGGAAGGAAAAATGCCGGTAGATGACGAGAAAAGCATCCCATCATCCACCGAAACCAGACAGAGTTTTCGTTATCCTTCGTCCTCGTCCGAGGTTTCGTGGGAGCAGCACACGCACACACGTACACGGAACCACGAGCAACACAGTATCTATCATCCAGTTATCTATCTAAATAGAAAACATGCGCTTTTTTGCCCGCTTTCCATTAAAAAGTCATTAAACATCCTCTTCTCTGTTGCGCAAAAATTATTAAACACGCTCGCTCGCATCAAAGTTTGCGTGTGCGGGGAGAAAACATTTTCACATCACAATCCCCACGGCCATGTGTCTCTTTTGCCCACTGAACCCCCGCTTGTGTGTGTGTTGTATTTTTATATTCTATGTTGTTTTTCCGGGTTTCCATCACCGGAATGCCGGCTAAGAGTGGTTTACGGGCGGCTAGGAGAAGGCTTATTGTTAGTTTCATGCTCTTATCCCAAGCTTCTGGCCATTGTTTTGGGGTGGTGTGGCACAAGGGATAGATATTTCGTATCCTTCGTATCCGGAGGAAGGCAACCATTGAGCCAGAGGAAGCATGGCATTATCGTTCGCTTCGTGCAGTGAACAATATGGCCGGGAATGATGATATAGACGACTTTGGAGACGCGAATGAAGTCCACTGTTTAAAGCGTTTAAAGCGGGAACTTCAATTCTTGTTTGCCCGCTGTACGAATGCACTACTGTCAGTAATCTTTAGAGCTGAATCTTATTATGACTTTTAAGGTACAATTTCTTACATTTGGTTTGCTTTAAAACTTCTTGGCTAAAAAAATACCTCAAGCTCCCAACAACTTCTTCTTCACAAAGCATCCATGCGTCTTCAACAACAAAGATTCCATTAACTTGTCGGAAGTTCCGGAAGCTTGTGCTTCGTGAAGTAGCTCACCTTGCGAAAAGGATGCTGAAGGAGAAAGCTCTTAGGTAGAAGTTATCCATCCCAGCAATTTACCAACGGGAATCTTGGTTTGTGACTGTAGTCTTATGTGCAACTTCATCAAGACCTACAGAGGATATGTGGCTTCGCAAGCAAAAAAAAAAGCAGCAATAGCAATGTCATAAAAGGACGAGAGAAATAATCTTTCCAACTTCAAACATCACCGTACGGCTAAGGATAATGGCGCCATTTCACTCCAACAAAACAAAAAAAACACATCTCCAAAAAGAAAATGAAAGATCCTTCTCCAAAATTTCATGCTCCACCATTTTGGTTTCAGCTCTTATTAGTGTTTATAGCTCGCCCACCCACCCGAACACGCAACAGCATTGAAACAAAAACGGTTTCGCCTGCTTGAAAAATGTTTATTGCAAATACATTTAAATCGCTTTTTCGTCGTCGACGGTTAAAAATGTTGCGCTGTGCCGAGCATATGAGGCGATGGATGCGCTCAGTCGCTCGGTAATTTACCCACCCGAACCCCCGTTGGCTCAAAAAACGGTATCCTCGGATTGTTGGGAATGGGAAAATGAATGGATGTTGACGCGTGGGAGCGGAAGTGGGTGTGCGGTGGGGCTGAGGGCTATGGCTTACGGTTGAAATCGAAAATTGAACGATGGCTCAAATGAAGCCAGCAGCGAGAGCGCACGGATAAAAATCATCAACATCAGCGTCATCACCATCATCATCACGGTGCTTTCCGGCTGCGTCCGGAGGGCAGAGGACTGGCTGCGTTCGTTTATGGCCGCCGTCAATCGACCCGATGCCTATCGGACGTGGGAGGATGATTTTGAAATTGAGCAGCAATGAAAGAAACCCCCTGTGCCGAGCGAGGCGAAGGGAAACCGTGGAACGCCCGCGGACGGTAGACAGGATTCCGTGGACCTGATGGATGATGTTTCCCTATATCCCGGCTATGTCGGCAAACAAGAAGCGAGCGCGCAAAGTGTACACGTACATTAAGCTTTTTATGCTTGCCGTAGATAAAAGGAATCATGTTTTTTTAATTACGATCGTTTACGACTTTTTTGTGTGTATGTGTGCGCTTTATCTCTCTCGTCCGTACCCTCTTCGCCATTTCGCCATTTCGCCACATCCCGCCTGCCCGGGGAAAAACGTTTTAGTAACTGTCCGTAAAACGGTTTTCGCGAAATTGGCTAATGTATCCCGCATAAAATATACAATCTCTCTTACCGTTTTAAAGGGACTGGGTTGGTTTGTTGGTTGGTTGGTTGGGTGGATTGCTTCTGTGGAGTGCGTGCGTTGGTTTGGGGTGGCCTCCCCGTAAAGAAAAACAGAGCCGCGATGGCGGTTAAAATGGATGGAAGGATACGTGGACGAATGGAAAAAAAACGAACGCCGTTACTCATCTAGCGCGGCGTAAATTGTAGCGAAAGGTAAAGCAGTCATCATGAGAGAGGACCAGAATACGATTTTCGAAAATTCATAATCGATTCGTGGCATTTTTTGGCATTCGCAGAGGGTTTTCCGCTAATATTTGTGTGGAAGATTATCTCTCGTTGGGGCGAGGAATCCGGGAATTCATTCATTCTGATTGAATTCATTTTTTTGGAAACTATTTTATGATTAATGTTAGCATACATTTATAATTCTAGCATAAATCGCTCTACTATATTAAGTAGCGAATTAAGTAAGTTTAGTAGTTTGAATATTAAAATTCTTGCGTTTAAAGAGCTTTAGATTTAATCCGAGATTTGAACCGAGATCCGACCGTATTATCGACCCGCACGCTACCGTCTTCACTATTCGGGGTGGTTGATTCAAACCAGTTAAAACTCTATCATAAAGCCAGGTATAAGCAAGAGAACACGGCTTCACTAATGCTTGTATTTTCCTTTACTTTATAGACGAAAAACATTCATATAGCTCATATTAAAACAAGACATTCTTAGAACTAGGAACCTTCTTAACGCGTTGTGGTTTGTGTGTGGAAAAATAAAAGCTTCAATACTGAGCTTTTTTGTAGTGTTTCTTTGTTGCTTGATGGAAATCGTTTCTAAAACGTCAAACGAACGATCTAAAGGATCTGGCCACGGCAGACTCCTCTATGAAACAGCGATCCATACAGCGTCCTTTGAAGTAAGTTTACGTTTACTTTACCATCCGACATCCCGGAGACACTCTCGTTGGGTAGTGGTGTGTGCTTTTTCGGTAACTTGGTGATACTTTTTTTGTTTTGTTCACCTACCCATCACTTCACTTGTGCTTTATGCTGTGCACTATAGTATACAGGAAATGTCACATTCAGGACGATTCCGGGTCGTACAATGGGGTTCAAAAATGACAGCCGAAAGGAAAAAAAAACCTCGCTTTTGATGGTTTTGTTTTATGTTTAAGTAATTTGGCCAAAGTTTATTTCCCCACACGACGGGTTGTGGCGACGGGATGGGTCGATTCCGAGACAAGACACTACACGACACAAAGCACACCCACAAACACACAAGCTCTGACTCGTTTGATCCGCAACCAAACGGGAGAAGAGAGTTCAGCAATTAGATTTGGTTTAGTGCATTACCGTGCATTACCAGCCCGGAATCGTTGGTTCTTGCGCTGATGTGTGCGTGTGTTTTTTCTTACTCTAGCTTATTCCTTCACTTACTTGTTTGGTGCTGTTGTTTCTTCTCCATTTATAGGTGGGTGTTCCGATACTTTTTTTTTTTGGTGCGTTTTTTCCCGGTAACCACTCACCGGGTACTAACACGAAAAATGCTTTCTATTTTCATCTCTTTGCGCCCTTTCGCGCTCGTCTATGTCCTGCTGCGGTGTGTCAAGTTGTCCCTAATGCATTTCGGGGTTTGCTACTTGACACTTTGGCCACCGGGTACCACCGGAGAGTACGCAGCGTCCTCGTGTGTGTCTGTGTGTGGCTTTTCTGTTGAAAGTCCCTTTACTTTCTTCGGCCGGACGAGCTCAAGCATCGTCGGAACGGATTTCTTTATGGCTTACGAGGACGTGTGTGTGTGTGTGTACCAGTATATGTGGCCTAAATAAAACATCAGCTCGGTGCGACCGTACCGAGGCCACGTGTCAGAACAATTCACCCGAGATTGTGACAACAAAAAGGTGTCAGACAGAACCACTCTCTCTCTCTCTCTCTCTTCCCTTTGCTCCTTCTCGTTCTTCAAAGGGGAAGGTCAAAGTTGCAGGGAAACTAAAAATTATAGAGCTTATTTTCACCGTATGGGGCCATTTTGGCGAGTGGCGTACGCTGTGTATTATTAATTCTTGACTGTTGCGAAAAGAAGAACCTTAAACCTTCGCCAAATGCAACGCCCGATCTGCTCCGCCTTAGAGGAAAGAGGGTTTGACCTCACTAATATGTGGTGCTCGCAATAATTAGCGGGAACGGAACCCAAACCGGAAGTGTAAATATTGTGACACACAGTAAGTGAGCGCACGTGTCATTACTTTACCCTAGGAATGACGCCCCCTAATTAGGATAGAGCATTATTTCCATACTACCGCTTTGAATTAAACTAAATAAAAAAGTCACTTCAATAGCCATGAATTCACACATGATCAGGATGTGTTCAGGCACGGGTTTTTTTTTCAATGTGGCGTTAGAATAAACCGTATACGTAACAGATTTTATTTGTGCGCGCCTAAAAGTATGCAATGGGAATTACAGAAGGCCTATAAAGGACGACGCAAGCTACTGTACATCATGCATACATCGTTCCAAAACCAGACACGTTCAAACATTCTATGCAACTTGTCACAAAACCGTTTGCAGTTCGCATTAAAGCAGCTCTTTCCATCGAAATCCATCAAATTTATCGATGAACGATTCCCCACCCCCCCATCAGTCGGATCCGTGTATCATGGATAAATTGATTTGCTCTGGTCAGGTTGGGACAAGATTCGACTCCGATAGTCAAAAACTCCGTACGTCCTTCCCGTGCCCGGTCGGCAGTGGTAGTATAGCGGACATAATTACATTTTCTAAACTTTATTTCCACAAATGTCATCCACCCGCTGCCGACGCTTGCTTTAAAGCGAAACAGATCGAACTGGAAAAAGGGATCAATCGATTGCCGTTTATCGCGCGGTAATGGTTTGAATGAGGGAATGAGGGATATGATGAGTTTTTTAAGCGGATAAAAATCTTGCTTTTTAAAGGTGAAATGAATGATACTAGTTGCGGATTACTGTCGAATTGCTACTGAAAGGGAAACCCACACAGTAAATACGTCATGATTTTTTGTTTTGTTTTTCGCGCCAAGTCACAGTCCTTCTATTATCACGGCCAAGTATCAAAAACCTGCTCCTGCCAAGAGTTTATTTTCAATTTATTTAAATACATCTATACACCGACCAACACACGCAACAACCGAAAAATGGCACCCTAGTATCTTGCCCATCGCACAGTAAGAGGAGTAAATAAACAACAACGAATAAGCAAAAAAAAACACACTAACCGAAACAATCCCCGGAATGTTGTTCTTTTCCAATCAACTTCAGCCGCCCAGCAGCTCGATGATTCCCAGATGGCCCGATGGCCGACTGTTGGGGCTCGCAAGCATGAAAGATATATCTCCAGATCTCTCGGTCGCCCAAAACAAAGACATCGCCACAATCGGTGGCAAGCAAACGGAGGGGTGCGAAAGGTATACGATAAAATGAAACTACAACTTCATCCCGGTCATCTGAACCCATCCTCCGACATCCTTCGAATACTTGCCCGTGGGGCAGAGTATGGACAACCATTTTGTAGCTGCTGCTCCCGTACCACCACATCCAGCTCCGCATCATCGTGGCCCACAATGGCGAAAGTCACGCGTTTCTGTGTGTATCCCCAACACAACTTCATCTGCAGTCGCACGGGAACGCACCCACACAATGGAACGCACGCGACCAGAGCACTGGCAGGAACGAAAAGGAACACAAACAGAACATCAAGATTCTCTCCCTCTATCTCTTGGAATAAAGAAGAAAAAGGACATTAGTTATCCTTGTTCAACCACCAACAAGCAATGCCGTTGCCGTAGAAACGTGCACCGAAAACATTAGCTCGAAATGATTGGTCAATTTTTTTTAGCCACATCATCTACGAAAAGGATCTCGCTGCAGGATGTGCGTTTGTCCTGCTTTATCCTATCGACGGTACTGTGTACGCTCCGTAGCGAACAATAAACCTACGGACATGCGCACACTACACTTCAGCATAAAAAGAGTCCTGTTTTCTCACTCACATTGGTACGGTTGACAGGTTCGGAAATCGTTATCTCTCTCGCGCAGCTTCCTTTTTGTCCACATCACGCCTGCCTTCAAGTTCACCCCCTATTCCGCACAAAGAGCGAGTGTTGGCAACACTGCTGCTACTTGCTCACACACATACACGCACCCACATCCCGCTGAAGTACCGTGAAATTGCACAGTTGATAGAATCCTCTCCCGACCCGACGGCCCACGAATCCTACGAACGGTACCTCGCGCAAAAAGGACCTTGGCACGGCATTTCGCGCCCGTACGAAACCGAGCACGAGAGGGGCCACGGCGAAGGGTGAGGGAAATACTCGGAGCAATCGAACCCGTCGGGCCAGCGATCCGGTACTCCGTCGAGAGGGGACATCAGATGATATTAATTTTGTTACTTTCAAGCATTTCCATTTCACAGTCCGAACAGACAGATGTGCCACAGACTTGTGCGCCGCTCAACACCCAGGACGAACCAAAGGCGACACCAACATCCGACAACTAGGACGATAGGAGCGTACCTAGGGCCCTGGACTAGCGAAAGTGTGCCCCACGCGAAGTAGGTCTCGCGACTGGCGATGCTGAAGAAGACTGGTGAATAGGTTGATGAGAAGAATAGTGTGATAGAACAGTGTAAAGTTGTATTGGCAGGAAAGGTGTTACTGTTCGAAGGCTCAAGTGTCAAACTTGGCAATGTATTGTGCAAACAACAACAAAAACGCTACTAGCAAATTGTGATTAAACAGGGGATCTATACTTAATATAAACAACCTAAGAACAGCTGAGATATAGTAGTAAAATCATCCAAAATAGACGAAGAGTGTGACCAGTTCGATCTATCACGGTTACAGTTTAAATATAAATATTAGTTCAAGTTACAGTGTGCTTGTGTCGATGTGATTCCAGTTTGAAGAAGGATTGGCACCTCTCGTTTGTGAAGAATGAACGCATGTTTTGTGTTTAAGTGAATCTTGGCAAAGAGTGTGTAAGTTCGTTGGTCCATTCTACAAAAAAATAAAATGGGAATATATGTGTCGAACGATACGTCCTGCGGTAAAGCACAGTTCTAGTTTCAACCAAAGATCCCAAGTGTGCGTGTGTGTGTGTGTGTATCTTGGCTTAGTGCGTGCATTAGTTCCCGCGGTATTTCAAGCTGTATCTGCCGACGGATTACTGTTGCCTGCCTGCGCCGGTGGTGAATGC
>KZ062136.1:29903-52910 GCA_002091835.1 Anopheles maculatus | reverse complement strand
AATGCCGAGCTCACCGAACCATCGTCGCTGTCCAACGCCGGCCACACCCGCACCCAAGACAGCCACGGCCCCACGGTGGAGTTCAAAACCAACTGCGCCGGAACCGGCTCCGTCGGCGGTGTTCTAGGAGGAATCGCGACCAGTGTGCCGGGGACCGTCGGTGGTCTTGGTTGTATCGGGGGTGGCCCGGACGGTGTGACAAACGGTGCGCCACCGCTCGGTCTCAGCCCGACCAGTGCGGCAGCGGTCTCAGACTCGCAGCAGTTCAACATATTTCCGGCCATCTTCAGCCGGCAGCTGAACTTTAACACCTCCACCTCCGGTTCGTGCAGCCAGTCGAAGCTGATGGACGATCTGCGGCCAAATCTGGTCGGTGGACTGCTCGGTCTGCAGCAGGGACTGCTAGACGACCATGCGGCCCTCGCCCACGGTGGCAACCTGTCCCAGCACAATGCGGGCCAGGATAGTAAGTTTATGTCCCTGCAGGACAATCGGTTGATGGGGATCGCTTCGCACGAGAACCGACTGCTTGGGTTGGGTTCGCAGGACCACGGGCGGGGTGGTGTCGGTGGGCCGACGGGTGCGAACGGGGACAAATCGATAGGTCAGCATCGGAAGTGTAGCAGCACACCGGAAGACTTCAGCGCCCTGTACGGTGGGTTAGCCGGGACGCCGATCAGTGATCATCACCACCATCACACGCCAGCTCACACACCTCCGAACCGGTTGTCGGACAATGGTTCCGTTACGGGTAAGAGTTTCCTAAAGCGCGACAAAACACAACCACCTAAACACATCCCACCACTCCAACACCGCGCAGATGTTCCGACGGTGTTTTGACCGTCGGCACACGACCCACAACAACCCTTGACATCTTTTAACGTCCGCACGTGGCCTGGATTAGCGCGGCCAAAGGGAACGCACAGCTTCGGATAATCCATCCATTATGTTGTATTGGGCGCTAAATGGCCAAGAATAGCTTTCTAATGGGATTTGGTTGAGGATTCCGACCGACGGTGTTTGTTCGAGGCCCACACCGCATCACCGTTTAGGTGTCTTTTTAAGGTGAAAAGGAAAGTCCGTCGGTGGTCAATGATGATGGGTAACTGGCCCGATAATTATACGCATGATTGGAACGGGTTAGAAATCGCACTCCATGTAGAGGATATTGAGTGTTGCTTTGGATGCGTTTTTGACAGCTGCTCTGCCGAAACATTGCTTTCCAACGGAATGTTAACAAAGACCTCCTGATGCCGTCGGCAAGAAGCTCAACGTTGATAGCATTGTGATTGCCGTATTGACAGCTGCCTTCTGCAACAGGAAGGATATTTAACTACATATCGTCGAAAGAGAGATAGAGTTTACATAGTTTTCTTCGATTCGCAAAATATTTGCTCTGTGGTGACTATTAAATCCACAAAATAAATATTTTTCCATCAACTTCATGTTGACTTTCACCCCCAATTCGGAAACCGTCCAACCTCGGATGTTATCTCGAATCTTGTAAACACCTATCGTTACACGACAAGCTGATGTGTACCCTCGTGTACCACCTTCACGCAGCTACCATTATAGCACTATAATGATGACAATAATAATGACAGGTTGAATGCAAAGCACTAGACTTCCAGGACATCCCCTAGGCTAAATGGGATCTAAGGGATACGCGGCGCGTGGAACGGTACGAGGACGAGTGCAAACAAATGGTTACATTTCTGGTAAGAGGACACCGGAACAAATGTTACTCGCCGCTTAAGCTTCACACTTCACCAAGGGCTCCGGGCCTAAACTGTGTTCCAAGCAGGGATGTGGTCTGGGCTGTTGGCCTGAACCAAAACTGACTGCAACTGCAGACGGCCGTAGGTGATTGTCGTTCCGCCCGAGCGGTCATTAGCATTGAAAAGCCGAAAAATTTACCAAAGTACACATCCACACGCTGATTACAAAGCAATTGAGTCCTTCCACTGTCCGGGCCGGGAAAGAACTAGATCCCGTCGCTGTACACGGCAGGGTTGCTTGCTGATGCTCGGTGCCCTCCTGCAATCCTGAACCCTCCTGATTTTCTATTATTTTTTTTTTTCTGCGGTACACGATTCTCTCTTGTGAACGTACGGACGAGGGAGAAATCGGAAACTGTCAATCTCGGTGAGGGTCCTTGCCCGAATGCATCAAATAAAGTAATCGTCAAAGGGGAATTAGAGAGCAATCAAAAGGTGTTGACATACTTGTCGTAAGCTGCACTTCATTATTGTTGCTTTCTTTCGTGAATGAATGGGACGGTGGGCGCACGAGGAACACCTCCAGGGTTCCAGTGATCCAGCCGGTTTTAGTACCAGACCTGGCCATATGGTTGGTGTAGAATTAGAGCCCAGCGTGACAGGCTTTTTAGGGAACGAAGCAACACAAGCACTAAATAGGATTTCGATCAAAGGATAAAAGATACATCCCGTGAGTGGTCGAGTTCCGCTCGGATAGAGGAGCGCAAGTACTTATCGGTCTGTGGCTTGATTAGCGCATCATCCTCAACCAGAATTCTGCATCCAAGCGCCAAAGCTTGCAAACCACAAAAGATCCCCTCTCCCACCAGGATGCTCCGTTGCCAGTGTTACCTTCTTGCGAAGTTCCCGGGAAAGAATCTCCACACTCCAAAAACTGTCAGCGACGTTGTTCGGGCACCGTATCAATTATGTAGATGGGCTAATTAAAGGTAAACGTGGGTGTCATTTAACTAATTAATCGCTTTTCCTTCCTTCCATTGAGGCTTAACCCGGGCGAGAGTTTGCCACCTGGTTGCCTGGCGAGTGGGCCTTCCGGAGGGTCTTCTTCGCTGGACGTGGACGACGGCGCGTGATTCGCGAAACCAACAACGGTTATTAATGAATTATTTATTTTTGTAAATTATGTTAATGCGCACAGTGACTGCGAGTGATACAGCGTCCCTTGGTGCCTTCCAGACGACACCGCTATCCGGCGATTCCTTGCACCACTGACCAGATCCGATTAAAATTCGTCTTCCTTCCGCAAGTGCAAGTGAAAGGATGTCAAAACCTTCAGGGCAATTCTGATAGCTGCTAGGGCCGCTAGGGCCGCTATATCCAGAGTTCTGATTACCTTTAAATGCGAGATAACGATCTCAGGTGGCGATTGGGAGACGGGACTTACTCTCTTTCATTTACACCAGCCAAAACGGTACGTAGTTACGGGTGATGGTTTACAGTTCATCCTTTAGATGTATGCAACAGCACAATTATGCGTATCTATCATCATTAACTGGTTGATGACGTTGTTGATGGGAACATCATCAGGCGAGGTGCGCGTGATGACGGTTCTCGAATCTTTTCACCTTTCGCTGCCGTATGTACACAGACAAAACAGGACACTTCAACCGGACACGAGAACACTGATTTACAAAGGCTCATGTCAACCGATGGCAGTGACAGACAAGAGATCCCGTGCGCCCGGCTTGGCAACGGTCACAAACATCGCCCACTTTTCACCACACTCATTGTCATCCAGCATCATCCAGAGTGATGTATGCCTCTCATGATCGGCGTCTGTCACCGTCACACGATCGTTGGATAGGGAGCATTTTTAGCGCCAGCCAGCCATCACGAGAGCCTTTGCGGCAACCAACCAACAAACCGTGCTCTTTTGGGGGTGGATGTAGTAGACATTGCGAAATAATTTATTCATTTCCATCATGGAATTATACCATTTGCATACTAAAAAGCCTTTCGTCCACCAGCGTTCCCATGAAAGGCCTCGTTTTGGAGCATCCTCTCTTCTGGCCACATCCGTTCGCTCGTCCGCACCTAGCCGAGGTTCAGTTCTACTTTCGAAGCATACACACACACGGGCTGTGTGAAAGTCGAATGCCAACAACGAATCGTTAAAGGTGGAACGACCAGCCGGTCGGTCACCATCTGCTAATGAGCAAAATGATTTTACAGTCCGTGGTAGTCCTTTTCCGAGCCAGAGAACCTCGACCTCGAGCGGAAAATACGCCTGAGAATGTTTTATTTTCGAGATGTGGGTTGGGATCGGGTCTTGTTCTGTGGTTTTCTGAATACACAAAATGCTAGTTACTCGTTGACTTTAACGAACACTTGCCACAAGCCTGCACTATTCAGAAGGTGATGATTATGCCATGCTTAGTTGGGAAACTGATAGGTAAAGAGCTTTAATCACATACCGTATCACATGCAGCTATGACTTCACGATGGATTTAAGCAATTCTGATGTTTTATACTACATGAGAGCAATACATTAAACACAGCTTTAATCAAACTCTTGCATGAAAGTCTCTTTTTCGCTTCGCTTAACATATTTGCAGTCTTTGATGTGGACACTTAGCCATGAATCGATTGTACATCATCGTTTGACAGCTTATGTGGTCGCAAAATGTCAGTACGTCTATCACATGACTTTAAGTGAACCCTTCCAAATTCACCATCGAGGCAAAATAAGTTTGAAAAAATTGTCCCCTTTCATAGCGCCGTAAAACAATGTCCTGTGCGAGACATCGCCGTAGAAATCAACATTCGCTGCCGATGACTAACAACGGCAACGTATCGAAGAGCTCGATTCGTGTATGTGAGTGAGTGCATGTGTGTGTGTGTGTGTCACAGCGGTGCAGCGATCACGGTATTGAATTTAGGTTTAGCCCATTACTTTGTAATTATCGGCTCTATAATTATCAATTTAATTACAATCAATTTATTAATTAGTATTATTTAAATGGATACCACCAATTTATTGGCTCATTATATGGCTCGATTTCGTCGAACGGCTACGTGAGTGTGGATATGTGTGTGTGTGTGGATGTGTTTGTGTATGTGCGAATGTACCGTATGTGTGATTCGTCGATCGTGGTGAACTTCACCGCTAAACTAAACGGCACCCGATCCTGCTCCGATGTATTGTTTCGCATACCCCCGTTCACTACTACTGACGTCAGATGTTTAGTGGAGGCCTTTTTTGTGACGACCGTGCTTAGTGTGATTATGGCGGTGCTGCGTGATAGTGTTCGTGTGGTTTGTACATGATGCTGGTCGGAGCGTTTATCTCAGTCCGCTACTGACTGAGTGTCCTGTGTCCTGCACACTCTAGGGTCTCTGTCGCTCTCTCTCTCTCTCTGTTGTTCGGTCAACAGATGCCTCAAATCAAATTGTCACAACCACCACTGACGAGACGCCGGGCGGTTTTGGCAAACTATTTACCGACGGTAAATCGGTACTTTTTTTTTATTTGTGTACTGCACCAATGCTAATTAGAATAATCGATGGTACGTGTACCGTTTAGGTTGTTCCTCAATTGGACGGCAACATTGTGTGCCCGAAGCATACGAAACACGGGCTCAGGCTAATTAACGAACCCATCTTGTCGTCTACAAATTGAAAAGTGATACGATTGCACCAGTTTCACTGTCCAATTTTAAAACACGCTATCTTACGCTATCGATCAAGCATCTTCATCAGATACACACTCAACAGTGGTTCTCTCAGTCGGTTCGCCTTCTGGCAACGGCGCAAGTGGTCCAGATACCCATTTATTATTTATGATACATATGGTACCTCTATTATTAATCCATTTCCTGCACCGTTCGTTTGAGTGAAGCCCTTCTGATCTTGATGACAAATTTAAAGGCAGCAGGAACAGCGGAGTTCCTGCTGGGGTTGGGCTGCACAACTAGAGTGATGTCCTGTGAGTTTACAAATAGAGAAATACACTTGACTCTTCCACCGTTCGCCCATTCACTTCGGGCACTCCCCTGCTAGAGGACCCCTTCATTCCGGTTTACTTTTCACTTATCGTTCCTTATCTACTGCGGCAATCACCCCGAGCACTAGCATGGTCCCCGTGTATCAGTGCATCTGTGAACCGATGTATCATGATGCGGTGTCCCTCTGTCTCAGTCCCAATTCTCCTCTACTCTCTCAAAAAAGCGAGCAAAAAAAAGGAAACAAAATGCATTCTAAATCTGATAATTTCCTTTACATTTTACCTACTACACACATCATGGATCGTCCACGGTAAAAACTGGGATCGTGCAACAGCGGAAGGTGCATTTAAAAAACTAAAACCCGAACCCAACAGTGGCCCGCTCGGTTCCTCGGTGCCGGGTGGCATTTCGTCACCCGGAAGTGGCATCTCAGGGTTGCCTCAGCATGCTGGCCACACGCCTACCACAGCATCCTGCCCGACACCGGCCCGAAGGCGACACCGAACTACCTTCACTCAGGTGAGCAGCAGTCCGGTGATACTAATTCCCGGTAACCGTCTACGTATATCTGATCGTATGCTTGTTGTATGGTCCCGCAGGAACAATTAGCAGAATTAGAGGCGGCCTTTGCGAAATCACACTATCCGGATATCTACTGCAGGGAGGAACTAGCACGAACCACTAAGCTGAACGAAGCCAGGATACAGGTTAGTACCGTAGTAGCGAAGTAAACCGTGTGTATAAACCCTGTGCGTTCGTCTGTGTCTGAACACTTCCACACTAACACGCTTAGGCTCAGGCGCGCGCGCGCTCACACACACACACACGCACACAGAATTTGGTATGCTAATTGGCGAAAGTGAAAATTGAAATTTTCATTCAAACTTGACACGGCAACAATCGAAGACATGGCGGCGAGCATACCGTCACTGTACGCCGTTGTTGCCGGTCGGGAAGCGCACATACAAAGCAATGCAAGGAACCGGTCCGTCCCGACGAGCCAGCGAAAAGAAGAACCATCCGAGAACCGGTGGAATTACGGTGCCATCTATTATGCTAATTTGCAACGTCGTTCTACTTTCAACGTTTACTTCCTTCTATTTTTATTGCCTTTCGCGATCAGTTTTGTTTTGCTGGCGGCGTGGCGCATCGGTTTTCCGTTCACTCGGTGTGTGTGTCCCCATCCTGTCCTTTTGACGTTGGCGGGGATGATTAATATTCACGATCGACGATGTTTCGAATGGTATTAGAATATTGGCCCACGCGCTGAAGATACTTCAAGATGGGTGACGTGAAATATCGGAATTTCTGTTCACGTGCTTCTACACACATTCAATTGAATTGAATAAAGGGAATAGTAGTACTACTTTCCGCAGGAAATTTAAGAAACAGCTTGCTTGAGCCAAATCCAACCAACGAAAAATTAAAGGTCCTAAATGGTATCCTGGTTCTTTCAAGAATAATTCGTAGAATATTGTTTAAAGATCCTCTAAAACTTTTTGTTACCAAAAAAGTATTAGGAGCAATAACAGAGTCGTTTGACATTTAAGAATTTGGGAAACGCAAATGCCACTACCTTCACTTCCGTTGGGAGAACACATTTTATCTCCAAAAGAGACTAGCAGGAACCTCAATCCTCTGTCAATAAACCAAAACCTCCAATAGAGCCTCCAATGCGATCCAATCAAACTTACCGAAAATCATGCCGTGCTAGCGAACACATTTCGGGTCAGGTTTTACGCGGAAAATTTAGTCACGACTAGCCGCCACGACTAGCGTTGCTCAAATGACGAAATAATACTTATTGATTGCATCAATAATTCAATGAAGATATTCGAGCGATATGCGCTACACATACACACAAACACGACGTTGGCTCTGGCCGCCATCTTCGTTCGGTACGGTACGTGTGGCGCAATCGTTTGCCAGCTAACTGGTTCCCGGGGACCCGGAGAGACCGAAAAGGCAAAGGCCTAGCACCCGATGGCTCCGGTAACAATGCGAGTGTGTATCACCGTACTTGTGCTGTGCAATGCGTGTGCATCGGATCGTCGTCGTGTGCGTTTGATCCAGTGTAGGCCGTACATTCTAGGACGTATAGACGCACACCTCTGCCCACTGGAGCGCGTCGATCGAATGTTTTTTGTTTTGTGTGGCACTGATCAATTTTTGTGTAGCCTCTCGTCTGAATTCGTTTTCGGTGCTCAAACTCCAATCATCTATACCGTACCAGAAAAGGAATATACAGCACCACATAAAGGCCACTCCTTGCACCGATGGATTGATTCGCTCTGATACGTCCTTATCAGGATACGCGCCCGGGAGTGGGACCCGGTGCACAAAGATGAAAACAATTTTGGCACAGCAAAAGCTTTTCGACCGTCCGGACAACTCGTCCTACGTCTACCGGAGCTACGTTGTGAATTTATTATTATTGTATTCTAGTGTACCTTTCATGCACATGCCAAGCATGGGCAAACGGGACCATACCGGTGCAATTATTTTGTTTCCAAACGAGCGTTCGACCAACGGACGCCATTGTTTTGGGTTATTTTGTCGTCGATGTACAACAAAATAATCAATGTGCTGGACTCCTATCGCCCCCCCAAGGGCTACGTGAGGGGGAGCAGGACTAGTTTTGGTACCAGCAAAAAGGGGATAACCAATAAAGCTAGCCAAACTAACTCATCGCATATTAACAGTTCCGCGTCACAGATAGGCCCGAAAGGTAGATTGTTTGTCTTTTCTAGGCTAAGCCGTCTCGAATTCGTGACTGGCTGCTAGCAGCAGTCCTCTGTCCTGTATCCATATGCCGATGGATCTGACGACATGAAAGGCGCGTGCTCGAATTTGACGAACGGTAGATATAGAAACTCATCATCATCATCAGCAGCTTTCATCAAGCGCACGTATGAAGTCCAGTGCTTAGACATAGGAACCAAATTCTTCCTGTTTGCTATCGGGTCTAATCAGAAAGATGTGTCCCCATATACCAATTATCTCGATCCAGACAAACCTTGGGATACTTAATATGCATCAAATTTATGGTTTTTCTTTTGCTACACTCCATTAGCATACTGGTTCGATGTACCACATTATTGGCTGTATCATACCGGGAATCTATCGATTTATCCTGAAGCCTTGGCTAATAACGAAACAATGAATTGTCGTTATTATTATTGTCGTCGTCTATAAAAAAAGGATGTCGCATTTCGTCGCATCAGTGGCATTTCTAGCCATAATGCAATACAGCCCACATAAATCTGCTTTACTAGGTTTTATTGCAGTGAACACTAACGTTTTTAATTATTTAGAAGCTTCTTAGAGGGACTATGATTAGTTCTGTATTACAGGAAGAGAGAGTAGCTGATTCAATAGTTCGCTAGTCATTGCTTTAGCCACAAAGGAAGATTTCCTTTCTACAAACGCACGCAAAATTAATTGAACCTTTAAAAGAAATTGAAGAACGCCTGCGACTACTTCAAATGTATTACCACATAAATATTCCATCTCCAGTACCGCGCTGGTGTGCCTTAGAAGCTGAGCTTAGATTCGCTTTCGCTACCAAACTTCCATCCAACTCCCACGAGTGCTTGGCGCTCGTCTCAACTTCAGTGAAGGGTCGTACTTCTTCTCCAAAGAAAACCGAAAACCCAGCAAACAAATAAAAAAAACACAACGCGACTAATGCGCAAAGGCAACCCAATCTCAAAAATACGCTCTGCGGAACGTTCACTGGAGCGAACACAGCGTTGAAGTTTAAAGTAATACAAGAAAACCGTTGGCCGCTGCTAGCGCTCTAAACTGGTAAAACTTCGAACCCATCAAAGCATCATCATCGTCGTCGTCGTCGTCGGTCGTCGTAGCCATCATCTTCATCTTAAGGACATCATTCGAACGGTGGTCCTGCCCTGGCTGAGCACGGGCCAACGGTGGACGGTAGGGATAAAGGGATGCCCAAGCTAAAACCCCGAGAGCGAAAGAAACGTGTAGCCGTTTCGGGCGAAAAGAACAGTGCCAAGAAAATTACCTACAAGCATGAGGATGGCGGGGGCGGGGGCGGATGGCTAAGACTGGTGGTGTGCGGCAAGGCGTACGCGGCATTCCCGTTTGCTGTTAGTGTGTAATCTACAACATCAAATGGATCCTTAATTCAATTACTCCGCCTTCTTGGAAATTCCTCCATTACGGCGCTTCATCCCGGGACGCTCCACAAAATTCCGTTTCCGACAGGTCTTCGCTTCTTAGGCGCGGCCTTTCCAACCATTCCCCTTGCAGTGGAAAAACCCAAGCTAAACCGAAAAGGGCCCAAAGCCATAAGAAGACTCGAACGTCATCCTCCCGCACACACACACACACACAGCCACACATACTCTCCCTCGAGGACACTTTTCGTCCAATGTTCCGTGTGTTTCCCCGCGTAGTTTATTTACGAGTTCAATTTCGACTCGACACACCCCACCAACACCGCACAGCTTCCTCTATCCTTGACCCGAACACAGAAGCCATACACTGTGTGTGTATGTGTATGTGTGTGCGGCGAAAGGAAAATGGCGGAACTAACCACCGTACACCGCCGGTTTGGTGGTGTCCACGAGAAGTCGATTCGCTCGGTGCAACAGAACGTAAGAAACCGGGCAGATAAGATAAAGGAAGGCGCGCTGTGTGCGTACGTGTCCCATCACCCTTCAGTCCCTAGCAGTGGGCCATGCTGCTCTGAAGACGCTAAAAGGCACTGGCAAAACTTTGCCCTCGTCATTTCGCGCGTCTTCCGAAAGGTAGGGCTGCTGCTTCGAAAGCACGACAGCCTGACAGTGGTGGTGGTGGTGGCGAAGATGGTGGGCGTAATGGAATGGTTCGCGAGAGAAGTGGCTGGCTGGTGGTGAGGCGGAGAGGCTGATGATTTCGAATAGCGGTATACACATTTAATTTAAATAGAAGACAGCATCTCCCCACGATCCAACCTCGATAGATACACGCCCGCAACCAGGGGTAGGACATCTTTATCAGTATGGCGTGGCAAAAGACTTGAAGCGCTGTACTGCTCGGGCAGTAAGAAACGGAGAAAATGAAGTACGGAAAACAACAAATAAATGAAATAAGGATAACGTCACCTTTAGCGGCAGCGTACCAACGTTCTACCATCGACAACAGAGCGTATCGTTTTCGTGAAGTCGTTACTCCAAGTCAACTGGGCTACAACTTCTTAGTGTCTTACAGAAAGCACTCAGGATGCTAAATTACGCCCTCCAAGTTAAGCATTTCCTTCAGTAGGATAAATTGTTAGTTTCCCGAAGATGAATTCCATTTTGTACATCATTGTTTTCATTTTGATACTACAATCCTTGTGTAAAAGACACGTTAAATATCCCCGTTCTAAGGCATCCCGTGCCATTGCTGTGGCGCACACTCCAAGACTGGAGAGAAAACACGAAAACAGGCACAGAGCTAGGGCATTCTCACACTTACACATGCTTAGTCACGTGCACAATTTGTACCGGAAGATAGGAGGGGAGAGATATAGCGGGCAGAGTCGAATAAGGGTCGATTCAATAACACAACCCTCGTCGGTTTCCTAGTTGCTAGCGATGCAGTCCACCATCACCGAATAATGTCGACATTAAACCGTGAGGCGGAGTGTATCATACGTTCGCCATTTTGCGTACGCACATCGTTTGTTTTCGTTTTCGGGAAAACAATTCTTAGCTGTGCTTTTGCTTCGGAACACACCACACTTGTGAGCCATTAAATCCTTTTTCATCGATGCCCGTCGCCCTAACCTTACAAAACTATGCTAATAGATGTCTTTCTAACCTCTTCAACGTTCGGCTATACGCCATCATTTCTACTTTTTTCTTTTTCGACAGGTTTGGTTTCAGAATCGAAGAGCAAAGTACCGAAAGCAGGAGAAACAGCTGCAGAAGGCGCTCGCGCCCTCGGTCATACCGTCCTGCAATGGCATGATGCGCAACATCCAGGGCTACAGCGTTTCGAGAGGTTATCAACCGTATCCACATCCAAATTCAATCAACCGGTATCCCCAGGTATGGTAGAGCAAAGCGAACACAAGAAGCAACTACGAGACCAAACAAAAATGAAACAACTCAACTACACACCCACATACACAGCTACACTCCAATGTTCCCATCAGCTATGTGTATCCGTGTGTATGTGGGTGTGTTCGTTCTGTGGCAGCTCTGTATGGAAAGTATTGATTTGTACTTACCAATTCTTTTTTGTTGCTTCTATTTCCCTTCCGGTTCCGTCCACCTTCCGCTGCGTTCTCTTTTCTGCGTCTCACACCAACATCAACCATCAAACACAGGACCTGTTCCAAATGGGAGCTTCATCCTATCCGGGCATGACGCAGCCGTTCTCGATGACGCACGGTTCCAATATGGGTGCCGTTGGCGTTCGCCAGGACTCCATGGGTAAGTTTGCGGACCTGCAGTTTGCTTCGATGCTTACTGTGTTTTTCCCATTTCCCAACCGGAAAACGCGTGTGACAGGCCTGACTTGCCTATTGGCACCGTGCCTGTAATGTGCTGGACAAGTAAACGGCAGCACACCACGGTGGTTGCTATCGAGCGTGAAATCGAGTGTGCCGTGAAACGATTCGCAGCAATACCTGTCTGACAGCCTGCCGTTCATGGCATTCTTTGATATAAATAAATAAATGCCTTCACGCTGTTACATCCAGCACCCGGCGCGTTGCCACCAGGTGTTCAGCGGGAAAATCATCGGAAAAGCCTGCATCTTTTCGAAGGAAATTTGCTATTTTCACCTCGAAATACGGGCCGCACTGGCCCTGGTAGACGAGTGTGCCACCCAGTTCTGCACGTCAACTTCCGGAGCAGAAGCGAGCCTGTTTTGGAAGGCGTCAGGCCCGGCCAATCTTTGACGTGAGGCACGTCTTTGGAAAATTTGTCATTTCCGCCGAGCGGTAATGATCAATAATGTTTCTTCTTCTGGGGGGCGTTTTTTTTCCTTTGCTCCCTTATCTCTGCCGTTTTTGTCGGTGTCTTCAAGACGTTTCTGCATTCCGGCCGAGCTTCTTAAAGCGAAAAAGGAAATAACAACACGTGCACACGCGTCTGTCACGTCCATTTGCATAGTGTGTTTGCTTGCTGGCAGCTGCACCGGCCCCGATTTGCCTTCCATACGCTACGTTTTAATGCGCTTTCCATTTTCTCCCATCCCAGGAATGACTGCCGAGGACGAATGGTACAACAAAAGCTTATCGGCACTGCGAATGAACAGCTCCCATCATCCGAATCTGTCCGCACCGATGCTGCAATACCAAACATAATTAATGTAGATCAAATGAATACAAAATAGTAGCACACAGGATACATACTCGCTCGTTCGTTGCATTAAGCCGCCAGCCAGGCTCACCGCACACACACACACACTCTCCAAATGAACAGCAACAAGGGCAGCAGGAACACGGCGACAAGGATCGTCGGGGACGAAAACCATTTAACTGCATCGAACAATACCGTTGGGGCATCCTTTCCGTCGTACGCCACAAGCGTCCGGCTCGTTTTGGTCGGGAAACGTTCCCATTTCGCACGATCTCGCACCAGGATATGGCCATTATTTTTAGGATCACCCGATGCAATTCGCTTTTATGTTTCATTGTTATTGATGGTGGGTTTTTTTTTTTTGTTTTTGCTCTATCGGCCCCAGCCATCACTCCCGGACGAATGAGGCTGTGCCAATGTTGTTAAAAACAGAAAACCGTTTAGTGTCCCTCCGACCAGTCGGAAAATGCTAATTGATTTAATTTGCTGCGTGCATCGAAACGCGCCTTTCTCCGTGTCGTGTAGAAAAAAGGGGAGTACTGGAGCTTCATGTAAAAAAAACTACTGTCCCTTCAACGGTGGCACATTCCCGCGGCACCATCTTAAGCTTTCGTGTTCCCTCTCATCCTGTTCCTGTTCCGTTTTGGGGTGGATGAGATAAAATTCGCCGTAATTTGTGTTTCATTGCATTACGTTTATCGTGGACAAAGGCAAATGGCAATGGCAAACGCTCGATCGTTGTGGGGCTACAACAAAGAAAGCAAACCTACTGATGCTACTGCGAAATGAGGAAATAGAGAATGAATTAAGTACTAACGTATAATGCATCCTATGAAAATCAAAACATTATCCTTACCCGAGGATGCAGCAAAAGCGCTTCCCATTTTCGGAGACAGCAACACCGACAGCAATGGAGCAATGGGATCCCCGTGTGTACGGGGGGATTCTCTAGTCATAAGCTCCCGTTCTTTTCACACATACCTCGATCAACGAGGTAAACATTTTCTAACATACATAAGCAAGTCGTACATTAAAACCCATTCACTCTCACACACACACGCACACGCAACGCGCTAGACAAGAAAAGATTTCTATGAAGGAAGCGTGTGTGTCATTTGACATACGAGTTACAAGAAAAAAAAGTATGACACATAGCTAAATTATTTTATTTACTAACACAAAAAGCTCGAACAAGAACGGAGAAGTACGATGCAGTAATCACGCACCGTCAATCGCACGCATACGTATATGCACCGATGAACAACACCCCGAACAGCAGGTCGCGCACAGGCAAAGCGCTGTTTAGTAGTCGTGATGTTTTGATCTCCAAAGTGAAGAGACAAACGAATGACAAGTGTGGAGACACAACATACTACGGCGCACGGCTTGGATCGGGTTTGGGTGGTTCTTCAAGCGTGCATAACAAACGTGTGAACATGTACATAGAAACTATACGAGTAGTAAGGAAAATTAAGGATACACAGAAGAATAAACTCTAACTAAACCTGGGTCGATGCTATCTAACACTGCTGCTAGAGAGTAAACCAAAAACAAAACACAAAACATCGGGTATGGATGGAATAAGCAAACCACCCAGCAACAGGAACAGTAAAACCAAGAGCAAAGAAAACAAAACCCAACAAAGCGTTTGAATTTTATGTAGATGTAAATATTATAAGAAACATTAAAATTAATACAACCGTCAAAAGCAAAACGTTTCATATGGAGTATGGTTTTGTTCGGATGACCGATGCGCTCCTTACGGTATGCAATTGTACGAGGAGGTAAGTATTATTTCTAGATTTCATTTTCGGTTTGTTTAGCACTACAACCTTGAACGGTTTTGGGCAGCCATTTGTGCAGCTTCCATGACGTCCATTCTATGCGACGGTTTTTTGAGGACCACAGTAGCTGAGATGAAGTGATCACTCCAATTTCTTAGATTGCGCATGCTCGTTCAATAAGAGACCCTATCTTTCGTTAGGATCACTCACTGAGGAAGTTGAGCTGTTTGGCGGTGCAGATATCAAAAAAATCATCCAAGGCCAAAAGGATGCGACACTTGGGGTACGTAAGGTTTTTTTTGATAACTGATCGATGATCTAACCATATGATATGGTCAACCTTGGGCCTGCCGTGAAGAAAAAGTCATATAGCGTTAGTTAGTTAGTAAGAAATACGAAAGAAAAAAAGGATTACAGGTTGTTATTTACAGGATTCGGATAATAGGACAATTTACCATAACCAGCGCAGATTACTTTGAATTGGTTACTGAGTTTTATTTTCTGCACTAAACCGCCTTTGTTGTTTCGCTTAATTAAATATTAATCGATAGCAATCATAATCGCATGAAACATTATAAAATCGCAGTCCGCTGCCTCTTAACGATTTAACCTGTTGTTGCTTCATCTTGTTCTTGTCATCCTCATCTCTGTGTCGTCTGCCGCCAGTGTGGTAGGTATCCTTGTAACATAACATTTCTTTGCCTGCCTATAAGCGGGAGGCAACCGTATATCCACACACTGTCTGGCTCACTGTGTAGTTTTATGTTGTATTTTCATTCTCCTGTTTGTTGTGTATCGCTGATAAGTTACTTGCGAAACATTAATATGTTGCATTCATAAGGAGAACTAAATAATAAATGCATGGTGCGCGTCTGGCTTTTGTTGAACCTTGATTTCGTTGATGAGAGCTGGAACAATCGTCATGCGCTTCTACTGTAACACCGTCAGCAGGCACCCTCACTGCACTCAAATCTAACCTTAATTACAGCGCAATCTCTCTCTCTCTCTCTCTCTCTCTTTACGAATTTCGTCACACAATACTTGGCACTCTCTGATCGTGTCCAACTTTACTGTCTTTCATGACTTTTCCTTCCTGCCATTATCATTATTATCTTGTACGGATATTTACGGAGGAAGCATAAATCAAAACGTTAAAGAAGAAGAATCAAATAACCCGGCATCATCTCATACCGTACTCCGCCGCCATCCAGGAGATACTGAGTAAATGTGTGTGTGTGTACGTGTCAAAAGCGTATTTTTCATTTTTATTAAAAATGGTTCAATGTAACATGTACAGACCCCGACCAATTAAGGTGTTTTGTTTTTTTGGAAATTGTAGAAGTGTTTTCTGCCTTATGTAACTGTTCTAATTATTCGATAAAAATGGATTTTCTTTTGTTTTGCGAAATGGTAGTGTTGCGCGAAATGTCTATACAATAATCGATCCTATCTCTAGCCTCAGCGGTCAAGCGCGGTACACACAACCGTTTTGCGGCCCTGGCCTGGCTGGACGATTCGGGAAAACAATCTATCACTAGCGTTAAAAAGGCATACCTATGTGTTTATGCACCACCACATTCCATTAGATCTTTCTCAACAAATGATGATTCAGGGGGAATTGTGGTGGTGTTGATTGTGATACCATGACTCAACAGAACCCTTTCCATTGCCCATCCGTCATTATGTTTTACATGCTGAATTAACGAATTAATTCAAAGTGCAGCAAAGTGCGCCTTGGAGCAAACATAAAATCCAAATGGCAGGGACGGATATCAATGATCGCTTATGATCTCCCGTGTGGAACTAAGCTCTAAGAATTAAAATTAATAAAAATACTACACATGAACACTAGGTAGAGTAGTGCTTTAAGAGACAAACGAAGTCTAATGACTCAACGTCTCGACAAACTTACCAACCGCAATTAGTGTTTTGCAGAACTGCTCGATTTGCATTCCATTATTTGTCGCTGTTCCAAGCTGTTTCCAACAAAACATATTTTTCTGTATATAAATGTGTCTGTGTAGAGGGGGCTTGAGTGCGAATTTGTATAACAGTGAATATTCGCACAGCTATCTGCTTTTCATTTTGTTTTTTTTTTCTTTTTTAGGATCAGTGTATATCTAAGCCATCGAAAGAAAGATAGAAAGAAAGAAAGAAAGCGAACAAAAGCAACCTCGCACATTCATATCGCATACAGTAGTGTTTCTGTGGGTATGTGTGTAATAGTTAAGTGCATGTTGTGAATATGATGATAAGAAATTGCTTTTATTCTAGCTAAGCCTTTCTTCCCCATCTTACTCCTCCTTCTTCTGTGCTTCTTTCTTCCTTCCTAGGTCTCTCTTTCAAATATCCGGATTTTTTGGAAAGTTTACCCCTACTTCCCTTCCCTTCGCCTTTTAACATAATCTTCCGTCGCTTTCCCTCTTTCTCTAACATTCTTAAACACTAATCGTACGATACTACGTCTACTATTACTAGTTTGCCTTTGCCTTTACGGGAGTCAGCAGCTTATTTCACGATCGTAGATCGTACACAGAGGCAGACAAGGGTTTCTCCAATATTCCAGATAGATGGTGTGTGTGTGTGTATCAATGATAAAGGTGTGCCTGTTTTGTTTGCTTTTGAGATGTAGTACACTGCTACTGATCTCTCTCTCTCTCACTCCCGTTCTCTAGGACCCAATCGAAGGGTTCACTCTACTGAATTATGACAGTATTTGACGCATCGCTGACATCACTACTTTTGATGTCGGGCGTGATCGTCACCTCGTTTACGTCCATCGACAGGCCGCTGTCGAGCGTGTTGGCCGTTGACATTGAGGTTACAGACACGGATTCCATATGGATCGACGATGTGTCGTCATCGATCATGCTGTTGCTGTTGTTACTCATCATTGCCGAATCGGTCGGTTCCTTCGATTTGCCGTTTGCTGTCACTGTTACCCTGTTGTTGTCGTCATCGACAAGATCAATCTGAAAGGATCGAGGTAACACACACACACGCACACGCACACGCGCACACCAGAAGCACACATTTAATATATAGTTTTCGATTTACAATCTTCTAGGCTAATCAATTCGATACATAGAGAGATAGAGAACGAGCTGCGAGAGAAAGTATGTTGCTGAGTGATCTTACAATAAAGTATCTAGTCCTAGATGCTCCCTTAACATCCCCCACCCATTTCCCTTACCCTTTTTTCTCATGCATAAATTCCTTCTTTTTCTACGTGGATAACGATCCCAATTATAAAATATTGGGTTTCTCATACAATAATCGTCACATTATGGAATAAACGTACTCATAGATACATATTATTGACCAACATCGTGCTTTTCTTCATCGGGGGGCATTTTCAGTTTTCCGTTTTGTGTTAGGTTGAATGTGTTTGTTTCACTTTCACACCGTCGCTACATTCATTTAACCTCCATTATCTCAACATCTACGGCAGCGGCGGACACCGAATTATCCTGCTTTTCCTTCTCTATCGAACGTTCGCATTTGTGTGAATCGATGCCTTCGTTGTCACCACCAGCAGTAGATGTGATCGCTGCCGTACCACCCCCAGTACCCGTCGTCTCCGTCATCTCGGCGGACGCTTTCGTTTGTTCGAGCGGAACCTCTTTCGCGATACCAACGGTGGCGGCGTTGGTTGCTTCAAATTCCTTCAGCACGGCGTCCAGATTAAACCGGCGCCGATAGTTCATGAAAAAAGTGCGCACTTGCGTTTCAGTTTTCGTACCGAGCGTATCGGCAATGGCCTGGTGGACGGACGGACGGACATTGTGGGTTTTTGATAATTGGCCCCGAGAGGAAGAGGAAAAAAAGAAAAAAAGAACGAATCAGAGATGCAGATCTGGAACGCACAGATAACTTGCTGTCTTTTTTTTTGGTTTGTTTGTTTGTTCAAATTTATGTTTTAGGCAACTATGTATAGTGTCGATCGATCGTTACCTGGAAATCGCGCCCATACATACGTACGCCTTGCACCGCTAGCATTAGCTCCTCGTTGTTCCAACGGGAGTTCAAGCGGACAGAGCTCACCTCCGGTGGCTTCAGTAGCTCCAGCACATCGTCTATCTTGCGCTTGAATCCACTGGCCTTTTGCTTGTTGTTCTGAATCTGAGATGAAACGGGGAACACGAACGGGATCGGACGAGTGGAAAAATGGAGATTATGTAAGCAGGAAGTCACACTAACGAACCAACACCCATCCTCTCACTCATGACGATCGCACAGAAAGGAAACAATGCATCCGACACAAAGCATATCATTGATGTACATGTTCTTAACATAACCGAGCAAACCCGTGTCTAAAACTAACCATATTATTAAAAATAATGTTCTGATAAGTTACAGAGAAGCTAAAATCACGTCAATCGATTATTTTACGCATAGTTTAAAGCGCAATATTATCAATTCAACAGGTGCCATATCGCTCCTTGCAAAACATAACCGTACGAACAGTGTCATACAGACTTACAGGTATTGAACAACAAGACCATCTCTTTGAGTGATCGCTTTTTAAGTGGTTAAAAATAAACTTACAATGTTAATGGCAACAACGCCGAATTCACCGTTACAAGCACTGCAACTTGCAATTGGTCGAAACATTGGTTTTATTTTTTTTTTTTAGAAAAAAAAGGTTTTAAAAATAATTTAAGGGACCTTCGAGCCTTTCCGGCAATTTATGTGCAATTGTATAATTAATAACCCACCAGTAGTTTTAGGTAGGTTAAAATAGCATTGTTTTTATATGTATTTATACAACTTCTAATCCTTATCATACTTTTTATTGACCATAATGCTGAATTAACAGCCTGGCCAATCTATTTTTATATGAAAACGCAAGGTTGTTCGTTTAGCACGTATACTGTTGTACATGAAAAATGGACATGAAACAGTGACCATCTCCAGTTTTTTTTTACTGAGTCAACAAAACAGCTTTGCTACGCTTGGACGGATTATTCCTTTCTGTGCTGGAGACATGGTAGGAGGCATTCGTTAGTTTACAGCAAAACCCCTTTAAATGCTTCATCTGCCACCAGAGCTTACTTGCGTCAATAGTGAAACGATTTCCCGATCCATGCTGGCCAACAAATCGTTACTCTGGATACCTTTCTTGTAGCCGCCGCTACCATCGTCATTGCCAACGACGATAGCACCACCACCAGCACCAGCACCAGCACCGGCACCGTCACCACCGTTCTGGGCGGTACTGGCCAACTTTACTATGTCGTCATGGTTAATGTACATCCCTTTGGGTGGTCGGCGCTTGTGACTATCGCCACTTTTGCCCAGTATGTTCGAGCCTCGGGTGCGTTTGTTCATAAAGGACGGGCCAGTCGTTGGGCGCAGCACACCGGTGCGTCTAAGCGAAAGCGGAGTGGAAGCGAATCAATAAGGTAACGCGTAGTGAAATGAGAAGCCATTATCGTTTTGCAATGAGAAACTCAAGGGGGGGAAAGTGAAAACGGATGAACACGAACTACATACACGTCACTCTACGATACAAAACACCCAATCCTTGCAGAGAGAGAGGCACTGCTACTTGCTATTACTTTTTTTTTGCAATGATGAGAAGACAATCGACATAACCTCAAACAATGATTGGTCCGATCGCGAGAAGCGTGCTTTTTCATTGCACTCTCCGGTACGTGCACAGCTTGTATCGCGTGTGGTGTGTGCTTGGGGTAGGTAAGACAAATTACTCCTATTTAAGTACATATTTATATTAATTGTGCAAATGACCTGTATTGCCAATGCGCTAAAAACACACACAAGCACACACATATTCAAACAAAAAATCACACTCACAAAGAAAGAAACCTCTAGTTTTTTATACACGGGTGAATTGTATTGCAAAGCGACGTTTGTAAAATAGAGAGAACAAAAAAACAACAAAGAAACAAACCAAGGATAGTAGTAATACGGTGGAATTTCTGTACAAGATACAATGCGTTACACTGATTGATTGAGATGTGTTGTATAGGTATTTTGAAAACTGTACCTCCAGTGATGGTAGCAACTGCCACATAGCTTTCCTTGAGATGACGCATGCACTTCGCTGCACGTCACCCCACATCCGGTACAATTGAGTGACCCCTCGTTGGTCACCCCAACGCCTCCGCCGGAACTCCCATTGCTTTCGTTCTCGGCCTCATTGCTTTTGCTACTACCACCAGCAGAAGACCCATTATTCGGGACGTTCGGGTTGCCATTGCCAGCATTGTTTGATCCAGCTGTTGTACTGTTCGACGTAGACTATTGAGGGTTTTTTTTTCAAGCAAACAAACGGTCATCATTCCGCCGGACACGGACGAGTTCGATTATGGGTGGGGGAAACAACAAAAAAGCGAAATTTGGTTTAAATTTAGCTATACCGGCCTCGGCGACAGATCAACCTTTCCAAAGCTTAGTTTTTTGTCCTCGTTCTTCCTCTACCCTTTTCTTCCTACTCCCTTCATTTCGCTTCATTTTCTCTCGCTTGCTCGTTCTGTCTTTCGCTCTCTCTTTTTATATCGATTTTAATATAAGCATCACAAGTTCCTGCCCGTATCCACTTACCTTGTCCTCATTGTCTGACTCTTCGTTACTGCCGTGGTCACTTCCATTCTCCGAGCTGTCATTCTTTTTCATCTTTTCCTGCCTATCCATCACGCTCGTTCTGCTGCGGGTCTTTTTCCAGGAGTAGTAAAATTTCACTAGACTTGCGATCGATTTATCGGGAAGCTGGTAAAAACAAAAATTTACATGAAAATGAAGCTTTACATGGGAACATGGGCACCACGGATGTGCCCTCTGCCTACCATTTGCCGAATTCGATGGAAACTTTTCCCGTGGAACTGGAACGCCTGCTCGAACAGTACCCGATCCTCCGCGGACCATTCGTCCGGGAAGGGCGTGAAGTTGGCCAGATCCAGTATCGCTCGCTCCAGGTCATGCTTGTGCCAGAACAGCATCCCGAGCGCCTGTTCACCATTGTAGCCGTACTTCTCCTTTGCCACTGTGATGTAGTCTTCCACTGATGGGTTGATAAAGCGCACAAAAGGAATTAGCATGGTGTGTTGCGGGTGAAACCCAACGCCCAGCGCTACCTACATTTGTCATCGGGAATTTCCTTTGTCGGTGACCACACGAGCAACGCCCGATCGTTCAACTGTTCCGGTTTGCGTTCGGTCGGTGCAATAAGCTCCGGGCAGACGGCCTGATAATCACGACCCACTCGAATTTTCTCTGCAAACCATGAAATGTCAATAATGTGGTATCGGAAAATTCAAATTTCCCCCGCCTCCTTGTCTTATTACGAAACACACACGGTGGCCACTAGTCCGACAGTGGTTTTCCGACGCGTACAATCGCATGACGAATCCTGCGTATCGTACCGTACTTGCGCCCGCACGGCTTGTGACCCTGTGGCAGCGCTTCTTACTACCAACACCACCACCACCCTGTGTCACACCGTAAACGTCGGCATCATCATATTGCCACTTACCTTCATATTCGCTCTTGGCTTTGGTTGCCTTGGAAGTGTTGCCGTTTTTGCGAGCTGTACAGTCAACGAAAGGAGAAGGAACACGAACCGTTTATTCGAGGGTGGTATCATCCGGATCCAGGTCTCCCAGGACCCCACATACACACACACACACGCTTCCACACGAGGAAAGGAGACAAAACGTCGTGTGTCGTCGTTACTTACAGTTTTCGTCATCCGAGCTGGAATCGGTTGCCGCACCACCTGCCCCGGAAGTGGTTACCACTCCGGCACCCGCATGACCGTTAGGGCTTGGGCCGCGCGATCGCTTCCCATTCCGCACACCGCCCTCCGTCGTTCGTTCCGCTAGAACCATCTTCACCCTCTTCGAATCCAACGCGAGCAGCAGTACACCGAGGCTACCACAGGGTCGTGTGCTTCCTCTACTCACTAATTCTACTGGCTGCCGTGCGTAACCCTTCCACCCACAAACAGGAACCTGGACACAGACCAGCGGTTAACAGCGGCACGGGTAAACCACAGCTTTTGCCCTTTTCGAAGCGAGCGAGAAACAATCGGTTAGCCGAAGGAAAATATCAAACAAACGGAACAAACACTGCGACCCACAATTCTGTGGCCTGGCTACACTTTTCACGCGACCGTACAATCGAGTTTCAGACGCTTGAAATCGAGCAGTTTCGAGTGCTGGAAGGTGCTCGAACT
>KZ062136.1:9305-29739 GCA_002091835.1 Anopheles maculatus | reverse complement strand
CGGTGGCCGCCGTATAATTGAAAAAAGAGAATCAGTCGAGAATAAACCGATTGCGAAGAAAAATTCATCGACTCTCTGCGAGAAGGACAAGAGTGTTAGCATTATCGAACTGAGCGACGATTCGGACGAGGAAAATATACAGCAGTTTGTTATTAAAAAAATTCTCGATCGAATGGAAGATGCGGACGCAGTAGTAGAAGGTACAAGTAGTGAAGCGCCGGTTAGAAGCACAAGCGCAAAAGGCAAACCAGCAAACGGTGATAGTGCTGCTACACTCAGCACGAAAGAGCTTAGCATTGTTGTCAAACGTTTACCGACGGATTTTGCTGCATTAAAGGCGTCCTTTGGATTGACCGAAATCCGGGACCAAAACAATCGTGTAATTGAAAAGTTTGTGTCAGCCGCCCGATCGGATCGGTACACTCGGAAACACGCAGCAGCCGATAAAGCGAAGGTAGGAAAAGCTATGGCCAATGAAGAAGAGCAGCAGCAACGCAATGCCGTTTACAGCAAAAAGGAGCAGCAGCAGCAGCAGCAGCAGCCGCAAGAGAACGGTTCGGAAGGCAACGGGAAATCCGATGCGGAAGAAATCACACATAATGATAGCGATTCGGACGCACCGATCGGTCGAAACCGTAACAAAACCAGCACCAGCATTCCAAAAGGGGTAAACCGTGTCTTCAACCCGAACCGAATGTCCAACATCAATGTCTAAATTATCAATGTTTCTTGTTGTGTTTTGTTTTAGCGAAAGAATACTAGAAATACGCGCAAGAAACGCGCTGTTAGCGATAGCGAGGAGGAAAAAAGTACAGAGAAGGCGGCATCGGCCAGCACGAACGGCGGCGGTAATTCGGACGAGGCAAGCGAGGCGAGCGGTAGCGACATGGAATTTACTAAAAGTAACACCGCCTCCAGTAGAAACCTTCGTGCATCTGAACGTTCGAAACGGGCAGCCACCTCAAACATGGCTCGCGACAGCGACAGTGACGATGACGGTGGACAGAAGGCGAAAGCGGACTTTCAACCACGCAAGAAGCGCACCAGAATACGCCGCAACACATCATCCTCTGATGATGATGAAAAACCCACGAAAAGGTTAGTTATCCACCGAGCACCGGTGCACAAACCGGCCGCTAATGGCAAGATTTACTTTTTTCCAGAAAAAGAGGCCGTCGCCTCCAGCGAAAGAACAAATCCGACAGTGATGCTGATTCACCCAACAAAGGTCGCAAGAACATACGCAAACTGCTGAAGAAGGGAGATTTGGAGGAGACGACCAAAAATGCGGAGCAGGAAGAGCGCGAACGCAAACAGCGTATAGTGGAGCGGCAAAAGCTGTACAATCAGGTGTACGACGAGAAACCGCAAGAGGCCACCACGCTCGATCAGCTCGTGCTCGATTTTGACGAGGAAACGAAAGAACCCTTGCTCGAGGTGGACAAAAAATTGGTGAAGCTGCTGAAACCGCACCAGGCGAATGGCATTAAGTTTATGTTTGACGCTTGCTTCGAAAGTCTCGAGCAGATGAAGGAAAGCAAAGGATCCGGCTGCATACTGGCACACTGTATGGGGCTTGGTAAAACGTTGCAGGTGGTAACACTTACCCACACGCTGCTGGCCAACGCGGACCTGACCGGTGTGGAACGTGTGCTGATCGTTTGCCCACTGTCGACGGTGCTGAACTGGGCGAACGAGTACCACATGTGGATGAAGCACGTGAAAAAAGACACTGCGGTGGAGGTGTACGAAATATCAAAGTAAGCATTACTTTAAGCTCGCTTTACCCATGTGGTACACACCAATACTAATGAGGCAACAACCGTTGCTTGGTTTCACAGATACAAGGATAACGTGACGCGTGCCAACAAGCTGATGGAATGGCACAACGAGGGCGGTGTGATGATCATGGGCTACGATATGTTTCGCAATTTGGCCAACCCGACCGCAAACCGTTTACGGAAGAAGGTGCGCGAATCGCTGCAAACCACCCTGATCGATCCCGGACCGGAGCTGATCGTGTGCGATGAAGGCCACCTGCTAAAGAACGAAAAAACTTCCCTCTCGCAGGCTGTTAACCGGATCACCACGATGCGACGGATCGTGCTGACCGGTACCCCCATACAGAACAATATGAAAGAATGTGAGAGCGAAATGGGGGCGGTATGGTAATTACGATCGTTGCTATGCTTAACGAAGAGTTGTTTTTTCTTTGTGTCGCTACAGATTACTGTATGGTGCAGTTCGTAAAGCCGAAGCTGCTCGGTACCTACTCCGAGTACATGAATAGGTTCGTGAACCCGATCACAAACGGTCAGTACACCGATTCGACGCCGTACGACATCCAGCTGATGCGGAAACGGGCGCACGTCCTGCACAAGCTGCTGGATGGTTGCGTTCAGCGCAGAGATTACTCAGTATTAGCACCGTTTCTACCACCAAAGCTAGAGTTTGTGGTATCGATCAAGCTGACCCCGGTACAGAGCACCCTATACAAGGTACTGGCTACTCGTTATATTTTTATTACGTACTTTATCGACCATTTTGTTGTATTTTTTTGTAATGTTAATGCATGTTAAGGTTGTGTCACGGGGCGGCCCGGTGGTGTATCCGATAGCGGCGCCGGTCTTCACATGGCAGGACCGGGGTTCGAATCCCGGCGGACCGCCTCCCCGTACGCAGGACTGACTATCCAGCTACGGGTAAAACTTAGTCACAGAAAGCTAGCAATAGCAGGCCGAGACCTCAAGAGGTTGTAGTGCCAAGGAATAATAATAAAAAGGTTGTGCAAAGGGCTGTGTAGTAGTGATGTGCGCTCCGGAGTGCACCCACGGTTCCGGAGCCGGCTCCGACTAAACGGCTCCGGAACCGGCTCCGGTTTCAGCCCGGAGCCGGCTTCGCATCCACGGCTCCGGAGCCGGCTCCGAACTAACGGCTCTGGAGCCGGCTCCGCACCCACGGCTCCGGAGCCATTAGTTTGCCGTTAGGCCGTAAAGAATCCATTTTTTGAAGCCGTTATCACTATGCACTTTGCAAAATAATTATCGTAACAATATCGTAATACTTGCTTGATGCATATTATTTACTGTGTAGTGCCCACAAATTAACACAATTTGTCTAGGCGTAAAAACCACTAGAACTTTCGTGTTTGCAAGAAAGCTCATGCTACTTCTCACTCTTCCGCAGTACTATATGGAAAATCTAGCTGGCAAACGTGTTATGGATGATCCGACGCAAAAGCGCTCGTCGATGTTGTTTAACGACTTTCAGAATCTGCAACGTATATGGACGCATCCGCGGGTGCTACGGTATAACAGTGATCGATACGAAATCAAACAGCAGCGCAAGGTTGGTAGTACCCCCTGGCAAACGATGTGTGTTTCCCTCGGCGATGTGTTGTGTACACGATCGTTCTTGTCTTTTAGCGCGATTTGGACAGCGAAAATGAGTCTGCCGATTCGCTGAAGGACTTCATCGACGATGTGTCCGATGAAGATAGTGCCGAGTCGACACCCGCTACTTCCGATTCCGATTCCGACGTGCAGTCCGTGCACGATGACAACAGTAAGGATGGCGCCAAAAGTTCGGGAGAATCGTCGGCCAGCAAGCGGAAAACTGTTAGCACTCGCAGCACCCGAAACAATCCCGATGCAAATGGTATGAGGGGGGAAAGGGAGTGTGGAAAATAGTTTGGGAATTTAATTAATGTATGTATTTGTTTTTAATTCGCACCGTGCCTGCCTCAGTATTGGACGAAATTGTAATTGAGAAGCCAGAAAATCCAACCGAATGGTGGATGCAGATGTGCCCCGAAACTGAGCTTGACAACCTCGAACACTCCGGAAAGCTGATCGTGTTGATGGAAATTCTAAAGGAATGTGAAGCAATCGGTGACAAGCTGTACGTATTTCTAGACATGCTAATCTAACCGCTCGAAAATCGGTTCGGTTCGAATCGGTGCTTAAGTGTACGGGTTTTCTATCTTTAATTCCCATTCCCTCAGGCTGGTGTTTTCGCAGTCCCTGTACTCGTTGGACGTGATCGAACATTTTCTCAGCTTGCTGGATGAAAATATGCAAAAAAGTGAAGAGGATAGGGATGAGCAGCTCAGTAAATATTCGGCCTCCTGGTCAATGGGGCTGGATTACTTCCGGCTGGACGGATCAACGTCGATCGATAATCGGAACGATGCGTGCAAGATCTTTAACGACGAGAGCAACACACGGGCAAGGTAGGCGTAGGCAAAATGGTGGCAAAATCGGATCTCAACAAAAAAAAAACGACCATTTTTCTTACAGATTGTTCCTCATTTCGACGCGAGCCGGTGGACTGGGCATAAACCTGGTAGCCGCCAATCGGGTGGTCATCTTTGACGTGTCCTGGAACCCGTCGCACGACATCCAGAGCATATTCCGCGTGTATCGATTCGGCCAAAGCAAACCGTGCTATGTTTATCGCTTCATTGCAATGGTAATTAAGGGGTGTTTGGTAGAGCTGAATGGTATTCCTTACTCTAAACCTATCTTTCCAACCAAAACGCACAGGGTACGATGGAGGAGAAAATTTACGAACGACAGGTTACGAAACAAGCTATCTCGAAGCGTGTCATAGACGAGCAGCAGATCGATCGGCACTACAAAGAAAACGACCTGCAGGAGCTGTACCGGTACGATGTAGAACCGAGCGAACCGCGACCAATGCCCAACCTACCGAAGGATCGCCTGTTTGCCGAGCTGCTGCAGCGGTTCGATCCGCTGATCTACAAGTACCACGAGCACGACTCGTTGCTCGAGAACAAGGAGGAAGAAACGCTTAACGAGGAGGAACGCAAGGCCGCGTGGGAAGAGTTTGAGCAGGAAAAGAATCGGCCACCATTGACGGCGTACGTTAGCGGTGCGTTCGGGATGGGTGTCGGTGGGATGGCCGGAAGAGGTAAGCTTCAAACAGTGCACCTGTCCATTCTGTGCTTTATTAAACGCACCACGTACGGTTGGTTTTGCAGTGAACGGACCAGTAACATCCAGCACAACGTACGGCTTCCGGAACGACGTGTTGCTCAAGCTGCTGAACATAAAGGCACGGGAGGATAATCCAACGTTCAACGACGCCACCATTAACGCTATGATACCATTCTTGATGCAGCAGCTAACGATGCAAATGAAGGAAGGCGAATTAACGGTCAGTAGCGTGTGTGTGTGTGTGTGGGTTTCGATTGTCTTTCTCGTGTCAATCTTTCTCAACCCACCGGGGCCTACCCGGTTACTGTGTTTCTTCGTACAGATGTATAAAAGCTTATGGGATCTTTACTATAAGCTGGAAGTTCCATCTGCTGCTGTAACGCAACAGTATGCAACAACCTACAACACTTTACAGCCTGGCATGATGGTAGGACAGATGCCGCTACAGCAGCAGCAGCAGCAGCCAATGATGACGAATGTAATGGGCGCCGGTCCAAACATGCATTACCAGCTGAATGTGAATCAAGCAAGCGTAAGACCAACGTTTCCGCCACAGTTTCCGGTACAAGCAATTGTTTTGTGCACAGTTGGTGGTTGCCCTAACCGGCACGCTCCGGAACGTTCCGTAATGTTTTTGTTCTTTTCTTTTTGTTTTTTTTTTTTTGGGGGGTCCGCAGATGCCACAGCAAGAGCCTGGTATGAGTGGGATGCATAAATTCGGTCCCGTGGGTGTTTCCGGCATCATTCCCGGTCCGGCTGTTGGTAGTGGTGGTGGTACTGTGCCAATAGAAGAACGGCGAGGACCTGTCACTATCGACCCCAACGTAGTTGAGCTCGACTAGAAAAAGGAACGTACTGGATCTTCACGCTTCGAATATCGAATTTTGCGGTTAAGAGCAAACTTGGACAACAGCTCGTAGCTACGTAAGAATGTACTTGGTGAAATTAGAATTTATTCACAACACATCTTAGCTGTTTAAATAAAGACATTTTCTATTCCCCCCGCGTAATCGCACACACACACACAAAGCGCTGCGTAATGTGTATTTATTTCGGGAAGCTGTCTCTTCTGGTACGGTTGCTAGGATCTCTCATTTAATGAATGATGAAAAACGAAATGAAGTAGTTAGTAGCAACACAGTATTCAGTCGGTAACAGTAAACACAGCACAACGAGTGTTTAGATGGCGTCATACGAATCGGGATCCGGTGCACGATTTGTGACCCGGCAACCATTCTGCAGGAACTGGGCACCGTCCTGCAACGAGAGAAAACAGTGTTAAACGGTGGCGATCTGTTGCAGGTAGCGACCAACGCGAACACACTTACCCGCACTAGACTGGGCAGTTCGCGCCAGAAATCAACATGCGGTATGATCTCCGCTCCCCGTGCACCGATGTAGAATGCGTTCACCGTTGCTCCGATCAGGAAGTACGACACGGAGACTACAAACAGCATTATCAACAGTACCGTTCCGGTGCTGGGTTTGCTGTAATCTTCCATCACGATGGGACATGCGTACGGCGAGAAGAGCAACAGATGCTGGATGGGGAAGGAACGAAAACATATTGCCAGGTTAGTGGATGCTTTCTCTCTTTATCGTTCTTTGCCACGCGGTGCGCGGTGACAAAATACGTACCGTGGTAACATTGTCGGTGGAATCCGGGAAAAAGTACGACTTCTTATCAGTCGTACATACCAACTTTACATGCGTTATACTGAAATTGATAATTGTAAAGATTGTGAGACGACGATGACTCATACTGCCGACGAGGGCGCGTTCTCTGGAGTGTTTTATTTACCTTTGGTTTGGTTTGATATAGCTTAGATGAAGCCCATCGTCTTTGGTAAATTGGGTTTCCTTTAGCTCACCCAACCGTAAAAACCTCTTGCCTGCCGCATCATATTTGCAAAGCTGTACCGAAAGAGCGAAGCGAAAGAAAGCAATTACTTGCTGGCGTTACCACTTTCTCCGGTTCCTACTTACCGTGTATCCTTTGCTACATTCGTTCGGTTTGTTATCATCCGTCGTGTACTGTATGTCCTTGCACGGCATGAAATAGTACGCATTTCCGTTCGTTTCGTTGGCGTGCAATGGTGAGCCACCGTTCTCTATCACTGGGCGCAGATTAATTCCGGTCCCGTCGGAGAATTCGCAAGAACAATCCCCAACTCGTTTGCACTCATTGGCTGTGGTTAGCTCTAGCAAACCCACCATGAACACCACCACTAACACTAAATATTTACACATCCCGTTCTTTGGTAGATGAACGCTACTGCTGCGCCAAAGTATACTTGCTTACGGAGGATTGCTATTGTAGTGCGTTATTGTGCTTTGTGAAACATGTGGAAGAGACAAACAAAACAACAGCTGATTCGGGTGTGATTTTGTCAAAGGCGAGACATTTACAAACAGAGCGATGACCAAGCGCGTCGTAAAACGGGCCACAACAAATCGTCCCGTCCTGCTTGTTTTGTTTAGCATTGCGCCGTCTCGTTCGCTCGTATGCGACGGGATAGACGCTGCAGCTGCACTGTAGGTGATTTGCTACGGTCATTCTGTTTGACATTTGACGACCAATGACAACCAACACAGTGCGTGACGAAAAATATTACTCTTCCCGATAGGGGGTCTAATGCGGTTATTAGACGAGGGATTTTTCGGGAATTTATTCCGGTTATTTTCTGTCAAATCGGGTTTGACAGATAAATGCCGGTCTGAAAAAATGAATTCGGCATGCCCAATTCATATTCCGTTTTGCCTGGCATTTTTCTGTCAAACTCATATATTTTTTTCATTTTTGTAGCTTTATTTTTCTTTCGCTACAATTGTTGACCATCATAGTGATTATAATGAATATTTAAGAAGAATATTCCAACAAAACATGGGTTTGGGGGCTTTATTGGCTTCTTAACCCGAAAGAAAGCATCGATCGAAATGGGCCAAAAACATCTTTGCAAGATCTTGTGTTATTACACGGGCGGGTGGCATTTTTGTGTCAAACGACCTGTTTGACAGAAAATAACCAGAATTTATTCCAGCAAAAATCCCTCGTCTAATAACCGCATAATAGGCAACGAAAAAATGCTTCAAAACACGTTAAATTGATAAGTCACAATCAGTAGCTCAGAAATCATCAAACTCGTAATTTATTTATACATTCATTGTTTATTTAACTCATTTTAACACAAGACTTCCAACACACTCACATGAATTATATAAGTTGTACGAGTATCACTTCTCGGTTTGTAAAATAATTGTAGTTGCCGCTGCTGCTAAGAAAGGAGGGAGATGTTGGTGTGTTTGTGTGTGTGTGTGTGTATGTGTTGTGTATATGTGCAAGCGAGAAAAAAAACACGGAACAAAACAAACAAAAATCACAGTGCATCGGTCAAACTAAACATGTGTGTGTGTGTATTCATCCGTGTTTTGTTGTGTATATCTGTCGCTTCCACTTTCCACAGGAAGTTTGGTTATAGTGTTTTTCTCTTTGTTTTCTGACTGGTTTTACATCGCAATCTCTATTCTCTTGTTCCATTTTTTCCCCTTTTTACAATGACTCCTAGAATGCAGTTCAGTCTTTGTCCTCTTGTGTGTTTATGTTTTTTTCTCCTTTTGTTCATGTTGCACTACTAATTAAACTTGCCATACTGGTTTACCAATATTTCGTTTTGTTTTTAAATCTCTTCTTTATACATAACTTAAAAAAACGGTTTAAATAGCTTCTGGTGATGCTTTTACAACAACACAAACTGACGTATGTTCACACTTATTTATGCGTTAAAAGTTGTATGTACGATATTCCTTTCGCTTTCTTGCCCTCTTTATCTTTTCTTCTTACCCTCTGTTCTTACATGTGGATTGTGTTTGTAGTTTTAGCTGGGTGCTAAACCCGGAAGATTTAGTTTGTTGCTCTGTTTTAACATCAAAAATAAGTTAATTCCCAAAACAAAAAGTGAGTAAATAAATAATTAACAAAATCTATGAAGATTGCACCATAATAACAAACAATAATAAATAAAAAGTATGTTAGAGTACCATAGAATAAATAAATAAATTATGTTTCATCTTTTCATGGCTGCCGTACGACGAACGTTTCTTCGGCTAGTGATGCAATCACTTAGTCAAATAGTGTTTGGACTTGGAACGTTTTTAAATTAAAATAAGGACTAGTTTTCACGCTTTACCCCTGGTTGGGATTACGCGTATTCTTTTCTTTTTTCATAGTGGGCTTAATTAAGACTAGTTTCGAAGCGAAGATTAAAAGGGAAAAGTATAATTGCACTAAACTATCGAGCTTGTACGAATAATCTACCAACCACCCCTTCTTCTTCACACCTTCGTTTGCGCGCCACCACACTTCACTGAAGTATAAACTCCTGTCCCTCATCCGGCTACTAAATGCAATTATTGTTACTTGTTTGCTTCGCTAGTCCTTCTCTACATTAAGGTACAATTAAAGTCTAATGATTGGATCGGGATTCCCAAAATCAGGCATCAGCACGCCATTATTTAATTGGAAATACACTGTGTCAATGCACGATTCTATTTACAGTCAATTCGATTTTATGGAATGACTCTCTCTTGCTCTCTCCAGAGATTCGTATTCATCATCGGGCTTAAAGGAATAATGTTGACTAATAATAATAATAATAATCTTTATAAGTTATCTACTTCCAATGACATGAAATGACACGAATTTTGACTAGCAATTAATAATGTAGAGAAGGACTAGCGATGGTTTGCGGGAATATGCACGAATGGCGTTTGCGGGATGGAGGAAAGGAGGAGTTTGTGTTTGTGTCACAATAACTTATCGACTAGAAATTTGCTTTTCCTGCCCTGAACCTGTCCCTTACTTTTTACTTACAATCTGCTGCACACTGCTGTTTAATCCTCTGTATAAGAAATATTCTCTATATATATATAAATACGACTTTTTTCTCTAACGTTAGCTGTTTTACAAGTTTTTCCTTTGCCGGGGGAAATTGTGACAATAAATAAATGGTGATCGCTCAATGCAATCGTAAATAGAGCAGAACCTTAAAACCTAAAAACCCACATTCGACTTAGTGCTCGATGATGGTAGCCTCCTCGCCCTTAACGTCGGATATTGCGGCCATCGCTTTCGTCAGCACCGACGCATCCTTGAGGCTGAGCACCTGCAGAACCTGTGGTTCCGAACCCGGCGGTCCCTGGATCATCATCTGATGCATACCGGGACCCACGGTGATGGTTTCCATCGTCTCACCGTTCTCCACCTAAATAACAAACATTGCAAAAATTCGAAAACAAATTCGCATAAAATACATCACACAAAAAAAATGTAGAGAACGCATAAATAAAAGGAAACCCATACGTTTTGAGAAGTAAAATTTAAAAACTGAAAAACGAAGTGGAGAAACAAAACAAGCGAAGGAAAACTAACGCTACTACGGGCAGGAAAGCAAAATTACGATGAAACTGTGAATAAACTAAAGTAGTAGTTTACTGAACAGAAAACTACTTCAAATGCTACTCACTAAATCACACATCTGAAAAGAAAAGAAAAACAGTGGAACATTATTCAATTGCCTTGCTACAGCTGTGTGTATGTGGGTTTGCACGATCCGGATACGAATGAGAAGAAGACGGAATGCTCAACAATCGTACATCCATTCTTCTCTAGCAGCACCCTGGTAACGAACCGGTTACAGTTGTTGTCTACTAAATACGGGAGCTATATGACTGGATGGGAGTGAGCTACAAAAACGAAAATCATAACATTATTGCGTAATATTTCTACTGACTAATAATAATAAAATAATAACACAAACGTCATATAACACAAGATCATTTAAAGTGGTGTTTCATTGAGCTTTAGTTTTTTTTTTGTACAGATAGCGCCGCTTATTAATTATACTATACCATTCTGCTGCTTTTAAGTTAACTACTTACTGACTATTAACGTAACGTGGAGAAGGCACTGTTTTACATGTTCTTTGGTTATGCAATCATTTACAAACTAATACATTTATCCTTCGCTTGCTAATAAATAGTGTGATTCGTAGCGTTTTAGACGGTCGCAAAAATGATTTAACTAGACCGCTTCCTACTACAAAAAAAATGACTAAAATGAAAGAACGAGCTGAGATCCTTCTGAGAAAATGATAAATAGCACAAACAGTTTGACGGGTATTTGTGAAACAGCACCACGGGAATCATAGCAACCTACAAAAAAGATTACAGCGAAACCCCTGTAATGGTTTTTCAACGCGTCTGATGAAAGCACAGTGTGCTACGATTGGTCGATGTGTGACGTACTTGACCGCACTAGTTAGTATATAAATAAAATAAATAGTTTTCCTTCCTTTGGTTTCGAGACACTTTCCTAGAGAATAAGTAAGTTAAAAACTGTTGGACTTGATTCAGCTCTCATTCTAGTTTTGGTTTGTACTGACATTCATTTTTTTGGTTTCAACTAAAAAAAAGCATCTATACTCTTTGCTTTTGCTTATTTTCTTTAAGAGACAAAGAGAGAGAGAGAGCGCGCGAAAACATTTTCCTTACTTACTTATTAACTTCCATAGGTACTATAAGTTAATGACACATTCCAGACTCTTTCTTATGAATAACAAAATGATACAATACACATAAGACTAGAAATTGCACGAAAAAAAAATGTAATTGTAAAGAGAACTACTAACTAACACAAAGAAACAAAAACAACACTAAACGATACACTACCAATAGATACCTATAGATTGAATTCTTTGGCAATAAAAAAAATCACACACGCACAACTTAAAAGTAACATTGCAATCGTGAAACGCCGTTATTGCTACCCGCACCGCCACCACGCTGATGCTTGCCCGCTGACGGCAAATGGTGTTGTTGCATTTGCGGCACGGCCAAAATCGCTCCGTTGCTGCTCAGCGTGTAGTTGGTGAGCATTGCGGTAGCGTGGTGGTGCTGATTTGCAGCACCGACATTGGTTGAAATGGTCAAGTTCTGAGTCGTACTGTTAGCGGTGCTAACGACGGAAGAGGTTTGCTGTTGTTGCTGTTGCGCTATGTTATGTACCTGCATCGGGGTTATACAAACGGTTCCGTCCACATTCGGCACCTGCTGTATGTTGGCCACCATCGTCTGGTACATCTGGGCGGACACCGGTACGGTGATCATGCCGCTCACCTTCACTGGGTAACCTGGCAAAGAGAGCAATGGGAAACGATGTTAGGAAACTATTTCAAAGTTGAACACCGTAACCTGGGGAGGGTGTACCAACTTGTAGTTCGTTATTCACTGCATTAGATCAATAGAAACTATGCATTTGGCTTGTAAATTGGGCAAAAATTTCTGCTGACACAACTCAGCGAATTGGACTTATCCTAGACATTCATTTATAATATTTACCAAATGTATTACCTTGTCCATCCTCGCCCGTGATTATAAGCTGACCATCCTGTCCCAGGGTAGCTTCCGTTAGGTCTACCGACATGCTCTCGCCCTGTCCATCTGATATAGTTTGAATTGCATGGACACCTCCATCCGCTTGTTGCTGCAGCTGTAAATGGAAGAACGAGCGAGATTATATTAGACACATCTATTTTTGCTATGGTATGGTTCAGTTGTGTTCGCACACTTACGGTTGCAATTCCTTGTACTTGTGCGGTGGTTCCATCCGGTAACGTGATGATAGGATTGTTGGGATCAACCTGAATAAGTGACACGGTACCGTCGGGGTTCTGTATGGTCTGCAGGACAGTGTGGGTGAACTGTAAAACAAGGAAACAAACCGACACAGTGTCAGAGATGGGCAGAAATACAGTACTAAGTGTTGTTGCACAGCAAAATGCAAAGAAAAAAACACAAAACCAACAAAAAATAAAAACAAAACTGAAAATAGGAATATTAATTTATTAAAATCGTTGGAACCAAAAGAAAATAAAACACAACATCGCAATATGCTAAACCTAACAAGCATAAGTTATTCAAAACACTACAAAACATATGTAGAAAATCAACAACAACAAAACACGACGAGCGGAACAAAGGAGAAACAAAAAAACATAACAGCAGAATTGGTGCTTCTTGCGGATGGCAAAGTAGAATCGAACGAAATAAAAATGTGAAACAAATCAAGAGGCACTCGAAGGGAAAAAAGGTCATTAAAAACACACTCAAAAGCATTGCACAACATTGACACATGTTTGGCTTAGTAGAAAATTGGTGTTAGTACGAACATCCACATCGCTTAGAGCCATCGAGTCTAAGCAAACCTGCGCGTTCAGGGTCTGCGAGGGTGAGGACTGTTGCTGGATCTGGATGGTGCCGTCCGGGTTTTCCTTAATGATCTGACCGTTCGTGATCGTTGTCGTGGTCTGGCCGTTCGTTTGTCCCTGTTGCTGCTGCTGCTGTTGCTGCGGGTGTGCCTGGTGGATGATGATTTGCTGCTGCCCACCGGCACCGTTGGTGATGGTGGCCGTGGTTGTATTACCGTTGCCGGCAGGACCCACCGTTACCACGCTACCGTTTTCAATCTTCATCACATCAACCTAATGATGTACCACCCGAACAAAACAGACCCCAGGGTATGCGCCAGCAGTTAACGAATCAAAAAGAAATATGGCCATATAGCGCCGGTTTAACAACAACATCACTTTGAACCGTCGGAAACGAAAACGAATGTATTGTCGACGCTTTCCGTTCATCACACGGTAGACTAGCTGCTGCACGGCGGCAAGGCAACCCCGTCGACAAACGATACTTACATTCGAACTAGCCGTTGCAATGGCGTTCGCCTTCTCATCCTCTTCACTGAATGCTGGCAAAAGATCTTCTCTGCCGTGGTATTTGTAACAATTTATGACAATTTTTCGCAGTGCATGTGTCCAGCTTATCTGTGTGTGCGCGTGCCCCGCAAAAGATTATTAGTACATATAGTGGTAGGATATATAGAGGAACAACCGACACCGGCAATACCCCAACCCATTTGCGCTTACCTTTTGTTTTTCGTCCTCAGTGCGTGCGTCCATGCGAACGTTGGCCCACGGTAGTTCCTTCGGCCACCAGGGTGGCCTGGTAGAGTCTCTGCCCCAACCCGGTTTGCCCCGCCCGGTCGAATACTTCAGCATCAGCGGTATGAACGCTCGCAGTTGTGCCTGGGTCATCTTCTCTACCGGTGTCGGTATGCCGTCGATGATGAGCGGCGGTAACTCAAACAGTGATGGGTCATCCTGTACCCGGGGTGGTGCCTGTGCGGCTAATGCCTCATCCAGCTTATCCATCACGTTGTTGCGCAGATTCTTCAGAACATCCTCCAACGGTTTAGCTCCGAATACTTTGTAGATGTTGTTTGGTTTGCCTGGCGTTGCTACCAACACGACCGCCTGCTGTCCAACGCGCGTCGCATACTCGAAAATGGTTTGCTGTGGACAGGAAAAAGCACAAACCAACGGACATGAAACTCGATACAGACAAAGTATGGGTGGAGTGTGCCGGACATACTCGCAACTTCCTCAACAGTCGGTTCTGCTGCCGCTTGCGGATCGAAGGGTTCGTTTCGAACGAATGGGGCCGCTTTTTCTTCTTCGACGATGTGATGGCGGCTGCGGCAGCAACACCGACAACACCGGCGGCTACCAACTGTGCGGTGACTTCATTCTCCATGGCAACGTTGATGAGGTTCCCATCGTCATACGCACTGCCCGGACTGCTGGGATTGTCGTCATCATCGTCGTCTGATGCACCGGTAATGTTGTCGTCCTCGACGTACTCCATCGCGTCCACCGCGTTTATGGTCAAACTCATGTTTGCTTTGTGTGTGTGGTTTGTTGCGCTGTAAGTACCAGAGTGAACAATTGTCCGTCAAGTCAATTATTGACGAATTTTACCAAGGCTATGATCTAAATATCTATTGCGACGAGTGATATTGGACAGTACTAAAATTGTATTAACAAAAACACATTTGCATGACAATTTACACAATTTGTAATAATTATACTTGTAGTCTTGAATTGGTCCAACGCGGTATTACTGGATCCCTGCGCGTACGGGCAGGCGTTCTGGACGGGATTCGATACCCGGTGCTGCTTTGAGAAGACCGACGCGACGCTACCGCCAATAACGTCGGACCGCCCCAGTATGTAAGTCATAAACAACAACAGGTGGATAATATTATCCTAAACTATCCCATTTTTCCATTCAGACGTTCTCAAGTATTCTTCAATCTTTTATCCATTTCAACCACTTATTAATTGATGTTTAACGTTTTCTGTTTACCATAGTAAAGCAAAAAAGTTACTTTAAAAGTTTAGGTACGCTAAGGATGATACCTGTTTAAAAGGAAACAGATGAAACGGAAGCTCTAAAACAGTTTGAAACAATTATATACAGTTAAATCATCTCAAAATCTGTTATTTCTGTCAGCGCCGGGCGGGTATTGATCATCAGAAATCCAGAACTCAGCATAAAAACGTCCTCCCCATTTTTTCAATCAGCTACATTATTCGTTTGATAAATTATAGCTTATTCCAAGATGATATAATATATATGGTACAAAAATGATTTAATAAGGGTCTCAGTAAAATTAAGTTGTACCACTTGTACGAAAGTAATATAAATATTGTTTTAATATCAAAATTAATTTAAAAAAAAATCCATGCAGAAGGTGCCCTTCCACTTCTTTCCGACTCATTATCCTTGCTTTATGCATTCACAATTAACACACGCGTATTTCGATGTATATAATCACCATCCAGCTTCATCAACCCCTAACACCACGACATTTCATTCAAGAATGAAAAAGTACAAACAGGAACACCGCGCGTCCATTGTTTTATGACGCCCGGCAATAGCGATCTCTTTAACACACCGAAACGATGGTGCATACAGCGAAGGAAGCATGCATTCAGCCCTTTAAACCTCCCCGACCCCCATTCACCCGCGTTCCCTTTGCATCCTTTACCGTTCGCAAACATTTCCCTTTGTTACGGCACAGCATGGAGGGAACGAAATCCAAGCCAACAACCTATGTTCTATGTTCTTATGCTGCCTACGGTCGTCGTACGGCTCACCATGCTGCTGTGCTGTGTCAGTGTGTGTGTTCCGAGGATGCTTCTCTTCGCTCGCACACCCCTTCCCTTTCCTTTTGTCGTACTGCTCGTGCACGTACAAGGGACGGCAACAAAGTGATTCATTTTTCGGGGCCTACTACACTTTCATTTGTGAGTGCAATTTTCGTTGCTAAGGCGTTGCAGGCAATGGCTGCTAACTAGATATGAAATGCATTTTTAACCATCGCCACCATCATATCACATGGCCGAGAGTCAGCGATGAAAAAGAAATAGACTTTTCACTAGAATCGTATCTCCATATTGTATGGCACAGACAACAACATGGTGGCGATGCGAGACTTCCCCGTCGTGAAAATTGCTTTCACGGTGTACCCGTTTATCATGACGCTTTTCGGCACGTTTTTCCACCCACAGCCTACCTAGATCGCTCGATTCTTCGCTGGCTTTTAGCGACATGGTACGGTTTTGTACTGCAGAGACGCAAAATATGCTACACGCGCGCTCACCACGGTGCACGAGACAAATTTCTTCCATCTTGCCCAAGCACCACGGTACCCGTGAAAAATACGGTTTTCTTAGCTGCACACGAAAAATCACAAATTTCCCGCACGGCGACTGCATTGCGACTGCGGCAGAAACCTATGGCTGTGGCGTTTGTTTACAGTTTTTTGCCATTCGACTCAGCTCATTTCCCAAAATCAAGCGCTATTGGAGGCCTCAGCGCATGAAATTTTCCCGAGTTTGCCCTTTTGCCTTTTACCAAGCGCCAACCACACAGCACACATTATTCCTGAGCAAGCCCAGTTAAATTTTCGCGTTACGCACCTGCGTGAAGTTTACAAAAATAGATCCCGTCCACGAACGGTCGACATCAACAATCGAACGCTGGCGATGGTGGTTTAGAATCACTTTTTACACCGTTTCACGCGCGATTTCACCGAAAATTGGGCTTATTTTTTCGGAAAAACCTGCTCACTACTTTTCCACGATTTCCACGACCGGACTCGGTATTGATTTTTCCACACATCAAACACATGCAAACGTACAAACACACACGCCGCTGCTACTCACCCATACACGCACAGAACATCCTCTGCACACACGCTCGCGTTCTCGAGATTCGACTTCGAAAAACAACGCAGGGCGGAGCGCAATGTTCGAAACGTCGTTTCGAATCTCTTTAAATTTAAACTGTCCGCTACGACAACGCTACGATCAGAACAAGAAATAATTATATTTTGATGTTTCATCATTACATGGTATTTTTTTTGCTAATTTGAAATGCTTTGCAATGCGTAAAGATCAGCATTTGAGCAACGCACAGTTTTTATTTCAGCAGTTTGTTATGTTTAGGGCCAAAACAATATTAAAAATTAAAGCACGTGTTTTTGTGGAACCGCCTCCAGAATTTCTAGCATTACAGTTCATTGCTAATCGGTTGAAGGAAGCATTCATCTCAGAATGAGTCAATTTGTGCTGCAATAAAGACGATTAATTGAAATGTATACGATGATGCAAATTATACTAACATGATAAGCTTGCTCTAATCAATTATGACACATCCGGTAGCTGATGTTGTTTTTTTCTATATTCATTATATGTCTCGTGGGACATAGTTGTGCTATGGGGCTATGGGGAAAGAATTTAGATAACACATAGATTTAATTACTCTTAACGCTGAAGATACTTCCTCCACATATTTTCTTATCAATTATTCACCACTGTAAGCTGTTCGTAGATGCACTGCTGTTGTTGTTTTATCCATTCCTATAGCTGCCGGGTCATACATTGTTTTGTTTCTAAAACCATCTCCACAATGAATCTCATACAAAGATATGTCCAGTCTATAATATGGAAAGGCAACATAAAAAGATCAATAGTTGACGAAAGCTTTGCCAACGAAGTTGACCTCGACCTCGATTATGAAGGTAATAAATTCTAGGTATTCGTTTTGCGAACTTGCTACACTGTCAGGCCCCCAAAACGCATTTCACACAAATCTGCACACACACACAAGCGTACTCTCACAATACGCAGAAAGAGTAAACACCTCAATAAAGACGATTAATTGAAATGTATCCGGGGCGGCCCGGTGGTAGATGCGACAGCGGCGCCGGTCTTCACACGGCAGGACCGGGGTTCAAGTCTCATCTGGGCCGTTCCCCCATAGTGAGGACTGACTATCCAACTATGCGGTAATAATAAGTCTAGTAAGCCAGAAATGGCAGGCATGACCTAAGAGGTCGTTAGGTCAAGAAAGAAGAAGAACGATGATGCAAATTATACTAACATGATAAGCTTGCTCTAATCAATTATGACACATCCGGTAGCTGATGTTGTTTTTTTCTATATTCATTATATGTCTCGTGGGACATAGTTGTGCTATGGGGCTATGGGGAAAGAATTTAGATAACACATAGATTTAATTACTCTTAACGCTGAAGATACTTCCTCCACATATTTTCTTATCAATTATTCACCACTGTAAGCTGTTCGTAGATGCACTGCTGTTGTTGTTTTATCCATTCCTATAGCTGCCGGGTCATACATTGTTTTGTTTCTAAAACCATCTCCACAATGAATCTCATACAAAGATATGTCCAGTCTATAATATGGAAAGGCAACATAAAAAGATCAATAGTTGACGAAAGCTTTGCCAACGAAGTTGACCTCGACCTCGATTATGAAGGTAATAAATTCTAGCTATTCGTTTTGCAAACGTGCTACACTGTCAGGCCCCCAAAACGCATTTCACACAAATCTGCACACACACAAGCGCACTCTCACAATACGCAGAAAGAGTAAACACCTCAATTACGTCCCGAATTTTGAAGCACTTTTTGCACTAACTACTAATAATTTCACGCCGGCCGCCGCATTGAGAAGTACAAGTACAATGTTGCCCTTCACTAGGCAGCTAGCTTAGTAACGTGTAGCTAGATGACCTGGTGAACGACCGAATTGTAAACTTGACGGTATACACACTTGCCTTGCCTCTGCAGAATCCAGAATGTAAAAGAACCGTTCACTTGGATGTTCGTTTCTATTTATATGCTTTTTTTGTTTCGTTTTCGACGACCCAAAACGATGCATTTGTCTCCGTTCTCGGTTCTTGATTAGGTGACGGTATGTATCGCAACGGTTCGAGATGGCGGCTCACAGGAAATAAGGATGCGATAAAGAAATTTCCCCGCTTTTAGTGCTAACATAGCTGTTACCGCACATGTGTTGGCGCTGCGAATATAATCGTGAGCCACGTTTGATGATGGCCATCGGGACGTAACCATGTGGTCTGTTTTTATCTGGCTTCGTATGTGCTCATTACCATGTTTATCAGTACCATTGCTCGGAGCAGAATCTTTTCTACCGAGGATTGTTTCCGAGGGATCGAAGTTAAAGTGGAATGTGCATTTTTGCTTTTTTCTCGAAATCCATACACGATAACCGCACACAAAGCTATGCATACGGTTGATGGCGATTTGTGAGGAGATTTTCTGCTTCGCACATGGTCAACATATCTAGGACATATCGGTACACACGTACGCACACGCGAAACACCGCATATTCAAGGAAGATAAACATTAACACACTGCGTAGAAGTTTGGAGGCCCCAGTATTGGTACAACAATTCTCAGGACAATTCCAGGACAATCCACCCCTCAATGTTTTACAATAAACGATACACGATACTGGTGATCGACTTAATTTTCACTTTGGACGATGATGTGTCTACTCGGAGGTTCAAAACACCACAGCAAAATATTAGTCATCGTGGACTGGTATGTAATGCTGGCTTAATGGTACGAAAAAAAACGACATGCACCTCATCAAGACAAGTGTCGTTTCGTTTGTTTTCTTGCAATCGAGAGCGCGGGCTCCATTGCGCAGCTGCCCGAAAACTCATAAAATGTTTGACATTGCCAATATTGGGGAGCTTTTGACGAGGGGATCAATTTGCTGGCTGTATTGGAAGCCCTAATCGAAGTAGAAAGCCATTTACGCTCTTGGTCAATATGGGTACCCAGAGAAAGAATTTACATTCGGAACATGCTACTGGCCGCTACCAATAACCATTTAAACAACTTCAACAACAAGCGAACGAAGCAAACATGCGATATTTGTTGTGGAAAGGAACATCTTATCCATGGTACATGACCCAAAGGGAACATGCGTTAACGATAAGCGCAAAACAATATGTGCTTCTGTTAAAATATAAAAAAATGCTACCTTATACTCTGTGATCTAGCACAAGTTCTGGATGATATTTGTAACACAAAAATTGAGTTTTAAAATGAATTGTTCAAGATTTTGACTTATAGTCCACAGAATTGGAATATCGCAATTGGAGGTTAATTTTAAATTGATAATTGCACGTAGGACAGTCGTGTTCAATCCTAATTAGACGTATTCAAACGATAA
>KZ062135.1:169369-209690 GCA_002091835.1 Anopheles maculatus | reverse complement strand
AATTTTTTGTTACGATTTAATTAAAAGATGTTGATGGGGATGTGATAAAAATAGTAAAATAGAAAAGTGATGATAACTAGGAATGTTTAATTATCTCTTCCAATGCCTTCTTACAACATAAAAGATCATATCACGTGTTGTGACTTTCCCCAAGCAACACATACTCAACACATCCTTGAGTGCGTCCTCTGCTTCAGCCCTATCTACTTCAATCCGGTTTTATTGTTTTGTTTAAGGCCTATTCCTCGACACTTCAAAAGCCGGTTGACGCTGAGGTGATGAGTTATAAACAAACAAATTATAGCACACAAAATATGTGAAATCTTTTTTTGTTTGCGTATACGAACCACACACCGAACACCAATAAATGCCCAATATCTGACCGTTATGGCAAGTCTCATCGTCCCAACATTGCCGGTCTTTTGCCGGTCGCGTGCAAAACTTAACGAAATCGGGTGATCGGGGGTCCGTTTTGCTGTTTTATTTGTCCTCTCGTTTTTGTCGTGCGTGGTACCGGTTTTTTTGTTGCTTTTCTTTTGTCGAATGAAGGCGCTGATTTTTTGGCAAGTTTACGATGATGTAATGTCGGATGAGTTGAAAAGTTCCTAGGGGGTTAAGAATGTATATTTGTGTAGCATTTTAACAGTATGCAGAAGAAACAAGACTCAAAATTGCTGTATGAAGTCACTATAATCACTATAATCCAATATCTTACACTGCTCTTGTTAATACACTTCGTAAAACCTTTATTTTACTGAACAAGACATCGAGAATAATGAAGACTAGTTAAACCAACAACATAAATTTAATGAATAAAACGTTTTACTTAGTTTGAAGTTTTTGTGACACCTTGTTAGGGTCTTTACAATTTGGACTATTATTAATTAATTGATAAAACAACAGTCCTATGGAAAATTAAATTAAAAAAAAGTACTTTAAATATGGGGCGGCCCGGTGGTGTAAACGATAACGGCGCCGGTCTTCACACGGCAGGACCGGGGTTCGAATCTCGGCGGACCATCTCCCCGTACGCAGGACTGACTATCCAGCAACGGGTAAAACTAAGTCATAGAGAGCTAGCAATAGCAGGCCAAGACCTCACGAGGTTGTAGTGCCAAGGAAGAAGACTTTAAATATGTTTTTCTAAATTGCTTCTTGTGATTTGACAGCTCAGAGCAGTACTTATCAGGTACAGTGCGTGGTTGTTGATTAGTGAGCAATTGATTACCTTATTTGAGTCTACTAAAACCTCAAATAGTCCTGAGGTTGGATGATCGTCTTGATGATCGATAGTCTAAAATTCCTGTCGAGAACTTAACTATCAGTACAGATGGAATGGATTAGAAACTTTTCAATCCATTTATCAGTTTTACCTTGATTGGCTATTGCTGTTATCTGAGATTAGAGGCCACTAAAACGAGCAGTGCGTATCATCTTGCAGAACATCGGACGGTAGAAAAAGGTGACGTTTTCCTGCCATAATACTCTAATTGTGACTCCTTTATTCCTCAAAGACAATCATCAAACATGGCTGTAACAACACCGGTCCCGAAACGTACCGAGATGCTTCCTTTTGGTAACTGCCCACGGGTTGACCTACTGCCAAACTTGTGACGCCGTACCGGTGAAAGTGAACGAGCGATCATGGCTAAACGATGTAGCCCGAGGGCCTTCTACATGTTCGTGTGTGCGTCTGGCACATGATTGAGTCACGGGATGTTGCAAAAAAAAAAAACGTAAGCAACCAAACGGCAACCTTCCTGCCTTCACTTATCCTCCAAAACGGGTTAAAGGGTGCCTCCCCCAGTAGGTGATGGAAAGTATCGAAATAAAATTAAAAAAGGCACACACCATCAAGCTCGGTTACAGCAGCGCGTGGGTCACCTGCAAGGGTCGCAAAATCCGTAAATGGTTTAGCCTTGCGAAGTCAATCAAAAAGTAGTCGGTTCGGTTGGAAAATAATATCCTGCCGTGATTGGAACGCATCAGAGTGGCGTTTTGTTTTTGTTTTCTTCGAAAGTGGCAAATTTGGTAAGCCGAAGTTTTAGTTGTGCTTCCAAGACACAATCGATCGTTTTGTGGTTCCTTGTACGGGGAGGGGTTTTTATTTTGAGCGAAGGAATACTAGCAGAACGACACACTGAGCCACTGAATGCGTGCCGGTAAAGGAAGTGTAACCTTCCAGAAAATCCCACCACAAGAAGAAGCTTACCTGGAGATGAAATTTGAAACGAAATCCTTCACCGGGGTGTCGTATATTATGCAATTTACTTTTGGAGTTTGTGACACGTCTTTGACGTCCCATCACTTTGCAGTGTTGGTCAGTGTAGTATGGCCTTTTTGTTACATTCAATATGGCCTAAGGTGAAAAGGCTTATAGTTACGCACAGAGCTTAATTGATGGGACCTTGTGAAGAATTGATCTTCAGCAGAGTTTATAGGATTGTAACGAGAATTCACTAAGTTGCCGGGTACCACAATCTTCTCACAAGTTTTCTCTTTATTACCCATGTTTGAGGACCGGTTTTTAACGAATGTTGATTAAGTCATCATAAACTTAATCCATAAAACTCGGATGGATTGACCTGGAGCTGTTACTGTACATGTTAAACGAGAAATCGGAATGTCGTCAGAGAGTTCTCAGTGGTGAGCAGATATAAGCTATTGGAATAGAATCTTGATACAATTATTGGTGCCATACTTTTCATTTGGGTCCGGATTTCATTTCTTCTAATCCAGTCTCATGTCTCTAGACAGATAATCCATCTTTTCAATCGTCTAAAGGTGGTTCCAAGTAATAAATGCAGTATTCCGCGACTAACATTATCCTTCGCTGTTCCTGTGGAGCTCGAAACTTCTTTCCAAGCGAGCTTATTATGTCTATTTTTTCCTCGGTAACTTAAACGCAAGATGCACCACCAGACCATCGCCCATTAGAAGATCGGCCCGGTTGAAGCGCCGAACAGTAGAGACATCGTTAAGCAACAACCGGTACCCGGTTGATGGTGTGCTCTGCAAGTAGCACGATTTCATAATGACATTATTCGCAGTAATGCATGTTGACGAGGCAAGATTGAAGCCAATCCGCCAACCTGCAAACCCGCCCAGACAGGCTGACAAGTGTGGCCGAAGCCTCCGGGCACTGCTGCAACTGCACCGATCCGGTAGTCAAATTAATAAGTCGTGTTCGGCGTAAATAGTTGTCATCGGCAGTTTGCACTGTTCGGTGCAGATTTGTAGATTGCCGAGCACGGGAAGGAAATAAAACATACCCGAAGCGTGTAGGCCTCGAGGATCGTATGGGAAGAAGTGGGGAAATAAATGCTACATGCTGACAAATTAGCCAACCGATTGGAGGATGAAGGGCTTAGACTTGACACCGGCGTTGAAACCCAGACTGGGCCTATGTTCACCCTGCTGTTTTTGCCATGCTGTGCTACTCCCACCGATAGAAGAGGCAAAAACAACGTCGGTTATCTGTCTGCACACTCTGTCCCCCTATACTAGGTGCCGGTTGTGCTGATCGTGTGCCGTTTGCGGGTGCGTTTCAACTGGTTTCCCGAACCGTATATTTATGGACATGTTTACCAGCAGCATTACGATCTAACCTTGTCAAGCTAGCGGTGGTGGTTAGTGTTTGAAAACGAAATTCAGGAACTGGCGGAAACTTCCAGGGGTGCATCGGAAGGGTTGGGCAAACATTAACCTAATTTTGAGTGAGTGTCTGAGTGGAGGTTGATGGTTTGTGGATTGCATAAATTTCTTCCACTGCCTGGGAAACATTGCCACCTAAACCACGTCTATCCCGTCCTATTTTTGCCTTAACCCTTAGCTTTCCCAGACAAAAATCAATGAGGGCCCCTGAGTGCGTTCTAAGCTCCGGGTAATTTAAATATGGAGATCCGAGACATCGCGCCATCCGAACCGGTTCATCGAATTCTCGCACACGATCGTAAATTGATGCGCAAGGTTTGGTTTTATGGAAACCTTGAATGCTTTGTAGCTGTGCGCTTCTGAGCCGAAACCACGCCGCTACCTTGTTGAAAAGTGGAGCAAAATCTTCCAATGAAAATAAACCTCTTGAAAGCGAAAGGGATATAATGGTGGGAAAAGAAATTGATACATGAACCATATGGATGCATCGGAAACGGTGCATCTGATGTGTTGCATACGAGTTGATTGCACCGAGAATAGCGAAATATTTATTGATGGATCGTACTCGAATAATAATCATCCGATTGTACAGATTTACGTCAGTCCCATTTGGGATTTTTGGATTCGAGCTCTTCATATTTTTGTAACGAATCAAATGAAGCTATTTGAGGATTGATTAATCATTTTTTCTCACACAAACAATGACATCTGCTGAGCTGATACGATTGCTAACAAATGTACTGTATTTATGAATAAAGGAAGGAGCAACGAATTCGACGATAATCATAATCTTTTGAGATATATTTTACTGATTTTAATCCCGTAAACATATATTCGGCAAATAAATCTGTTAATCCTATTGCACAAGCTCTTCTACTGGTTGAAGTACAGCGTAATGTCTTACAGGTAGCTCCATAGCATTGTGCTAAACGTTTGGTGCTACGCATCTCATGTCTAAGGTTCGAATCTATATCCACTCGAAAGTAAAACGGTTTTCAGATTATTGAATTCTGTGATGCTAATATTCAATATTAAATTGGTTAAAGTTATTTCGTTAATTTATGTTCATTCGTTTTCGTTTCATCATGAGAGAGATGTAAGGAAAATGTAAGGATGTCCTGTAAAATTGAATCTTTGAATCTAATTTAAAAAAAATTAGCTAACTACACACTTTAGAGTATATCTTTTTACCGAGTGTAAATTAATGAGCCATACAAAGTCTCGCACACTGTTTGCCACATTCCAGCAACTATGTTGACAGTACTGAATCACATCCCACACACACACACACGCTTTACGACCGTTGCCAATAAGATCCTTCTCTTCCGAAATGCCAATAATTGCCACAATCGGATTTGTAAGAGTTAACTCACGAATTGCGCCACACCGCGACAGACACAACTTAATTATCTTGCCTCCTTTCATACGACCAGTGTCAATTTTTATCCCTTCGGGGCATAAGGCACCACCAACAGGGGGTTAGTTTAAGGTGTTGTTTGGTTACTGCTTTTCATCTCGTCTTTGTAAAGGTACGTTGGTACTCGAACGTATCTTAAGCCGTTCACAGCAACCGGCTGGAATTCGGTGCAAATTAAAATGATTCAAATTAACCATAAATTATGCCATAATTACACCGTACCTAGCAACCGTCACCTTTTGCCATGTGCTCTGCGGCCCGGTATTCATTTTCCAGCTTCCAACCGAGGTGTGTGTGTGCACTGGCGGCCCACTATGGCCACGGTTTGAGCCGTTAATTATCAACCCGAATGATTTATGAACCATTGAGGTTATCGTATAGAGAGATCCTACGCCCGTACTCGAAGCGCTTCCACATGCAACTGCACCGAAAGAACGGAGAAAAAAAAAAACGGAGCGACTGGGAACATGTAATGCACACGATGCGCGTAGGATTAGCATTCCTGGGTGGCGTGAACCTTAATGGGGGTGTGAGCCACCGGTCCAGGGTGTACTAGACCCATCGTTCGTCAGCATCGTTCGACGCGGGCGGATATATGCCATTTCGGGTGGCACTCTTGTTTATCGTTTCAAGCGCTTGCTCAATTCCCGTATGACATGTGACATAAATAGTGTTTCCCGTTTTATTGGAGCTACATTGCGAAAAGTGCTATAACTTTCAGCGAGTCGGCGAGTTTTGCATGTGGTCAGTGCCCGGTAGTAAACACCAACATGCAGCTGTTTATCGATATCGAGAATAAATGGACCGTAAAGAGATAAAAATGGTTAACTATTGCACGGTAGCATTTTTGTAGTGCGCACATTGACGCTTTGAACAATTTAGGAGATTTTGTGTGCCTTTTTATAGCAAGGATCTGCTAAACAGCAGCAAAGAAGCATAGGTGCTGATTTGCAATGTGCAAGAATATATTTTTACTCATTATTTTTTTAAGTAAGCCATAAACAAAATTAGGGCATTTAAAACCAATAGAGTGAAAGTACCTACTGATACTGGGAATACGGTGTCACCGAACAAGAAATTACTTCCATTAGTTATATTTTCAAGCAAGCTATAAATGAAATAAGCGGCATTAAAAGAAGCATCTCTTTTGCTGAAGTAGTCTCGCTTGATCTCTTGTTTACTTTCCGTAACTGGTTATCACGAATATATATGTATCTAATAATCATATAATATTTTAAGAACACTTATTGTGCATTATTTATGTGATACAATAACCGGCGGATGTCTTTAACGCAGACCGCACACACTTACCCGTATCGATAAAGTAAAACGATCCCCCGGCCAGGTTAACCATTCGCTCGGAACATACGAGGAAGTAAACCAATACGCCCGATGGCATAAGCTTCTCCGGATTACAATCGGCGACCATTGGAATCGACGTCTCGCGCACGAACCATTCAAGCGGCACTCAAACGGCCATTATTGTTATGCCACCGATGATGGCACGAGCGGATTCGTACCCTCGAACCTTTGGTTTTATGGTAAAAGAAGAAGCGACAGACGCTTGGTGACGGCGAGGTGATGTTTCATGGAGAAGGAAACAGTGGTAAGCACGATATTACATTATCCCTTTGCGACCGGAAATGGGTCAGGGAACTTCCCGTCCGACTATCGGTGTGGCATCTGGTTGTATCTGGGCGTGACGTAAGTGATCTCTCGCACAGCTAATAACTTTCCATTTGTTTATGGCCGTCGACAAGTTCGTCAGGAGGCGTCATGGATGTGATGGTGGCGATGAGAGCATGGTTTGGCGTGTGACGGATGGGCGAATGATTTATGCTACGTTATCTAGCTAGGCAGGACCATAATTAATTTTGGGAGCTTTCGGCTGGAGTTGGACTGTGAACATGGGTAAAAGCGGGATTTGTTTTTGTGAGAGTTTTTAGATGTCGATTAATTTAAGTAGAGTTGATGGGTTCGTTCAACAACGTACTTTAAATCAATTTAAAATAATGCTTAAATATTGCATACTTTCGGGCGTTGAAAACCCTCGATACATGTTAGCAATGGCAAAAAACACTTTAAAAATCGTGTCAACTATTTTATATTCTCTTGATCTCAATATGCAAAGCTTTACCAGCAAAGAAAACAAGATAAGTAATCAATTTAATCACACTACAAAAGCTGACTTAAACCGATTAAATCCAACCCCAATACGGTACCCGTTACCATTACAATACGCCTGCACTTTAATAGCGTTGGGGCGGATGTATTCCATTTTCGAAGCCAATTTAAATCAGAGCACCAAATATCGACCACCTGTAGCGTTGTCACAGTTGTCGCGAACCAGTTCCGATGGTTTTTCCGTGGGCAGCAGTAATGCATTTATCCGAACCAATTATCTTCCACGCGAGGTGCGAGTAATGGGCACCAAACGAAACAGATTTTGGCATTTGGATTTGGATGCCAAAAATGGCACTTTACGATGTGTCCACCAAAGGTCTGTGGCTTGTGAAGAGTCCAGTTTACCGAAAATACAAACGATTATTACACTTCAACCCCCGGGCACCAAAACCATCATATTCTGGACGGTGCTTTACTGGCCAACTTTATTGTATCGCACTACCATTTTTGGGCTTCACAATGCCTACATTAATGCCGTGATGCAGTGTGCGCTAGTGTGGGTTGCCAACCATTGTACTTTCTCTACTCTGGCTTGTTTTTGTCGATGCACTGCCATACACACATCAGCACACCGTTGCAGCCGTAGGTGAGCGCTCCGAAGCCGGGGCAGAACTTGTTGCATTTAATTTCGCGTGCACACGCGATGGATGCACATTTTACTGTCACCAGACCGGGCTTCGGTCTGCAGCGCCTTCCTGTTAACCCTTGAAAGGTTATGTGTTTTGCCAAATATTTTTGTTTTGCCATTTTTAAGTATATTATTTACTGTGTTTCAAAAAATTTTCTTTAACAAAGTTGTTTTAAACTAATAATAAAAACTTTTTTTTGCAATTTTTTAGTTTATTCCATCTTTTCCTAAGGGTTATTACAGCCTTAGTTAGGAGCTCTTTTTTTATTTGCCGCCCGTTTTTTAAAAGCCTGGCATATAAAGTATGCATTTCATTGAAAAGGAAAGTGCACGTAATCACGGCATACATACATACGTACATACACTAGCACAATCACGCCCAGGCAGGGATGGGCAATGATGATGAAAACAATAACAAAGGCGAAATAATTAACGTTGCGTTTCTTTTATGCACATCTTTCTTTCACTCTACCCTGTCATTCGTTTGCTTTTTTGCAGTGATAGTCGCACATCAAACGATTTTTTTTATCATTGCAAAATATTATGCTTGTTTTTATAAAGTTTTTACTTAATATACCGTAAGTTTTTATACTACTTTAATTGCTTACTGTTTTTTTATTATAATAATGTTCATAAAAGTTTCACGTTCCTTTTAAACATTTTTAATGTATTATTTAATTTTTTACAAATCTTCTGTTAAAAAGTCGATAAAACACGTACTGAAAAGGCCAATCCCTCACTGAATTGGCTTAAAAGAGTGCCCTTGACAGCGTAAGTGCATAAGTGTTTCATCTCGACCTAATTCCCCTTAGATTGTGGTGTTGAGTTCAAAGAGCCTGAATGTATGCAATCGCTACTTTAAGAACCGCTGAGGAAAACTTCTTGAACGGGGTTTTTTTTTAACAATTGCATACTTTTAGGCGTGTGCAACTATTACAAAAGTAAGTATAGCCTCTTTAAGAATGTTTCTATTTTACGCAAGAGTATTTGATAAAATTAATGCTGTGCCAAATGCTTCCTCAAACCCTGAAGGAATGTACTTAACCCTGTCATTCGTTTGCTTTTTTGCAGTGATAGTCGCACATCAAACGATTTTTTTTATCATTGCAAAATATTATGCTTGTTTTTATAAAGTTTTTACTTAATATACCGTAAGTTTTTATACTACTTTAATTGCTTACTGTTTTTTTATTATAATAATGTTCATAAAAGTTTCACGTTCCTTTTAAACATTTTTAATGTATTATTTAATTTTTTACAAATCTTCTGTTAAAAAGTCGATAAAACACGTACTGAAAAGGCCAATCCCTCACTGAATTGGCTTAAAAGAGTGCCCTTGACAGCGTAAGTGCATAAGTGTTTCATCTCGACCTAATTCCCCTTAGATTGTGGTGTTGAGTTCAAAGAGCCTGAATGTATGCAATCGCTACTTTAAGAACCGCTGAGGAAAACTTCTTGAACGGGGTTTTTTTAACAATTGCATACTTTTAGGCGTGTGCAACTATTACAAAAGTAAGTATAGCCTTACAAAAAGTAATTTTACAAAAGTAATTCCCCTTAGATTGTGGTGTTGAGTTCAAAGAGCCTGAATGTATGCAATCGCTACTTTAAGAACCGCTGAGGAAAACTTCTTGAACGGGGTTTTTTTAACAATTGCATACTTTTAGGCGTGTGCAACTATTACAAAAGTAAGTATAGCCTTACAAAAAGTAATTTTACAAAAGTAATTCCCCTTAGATTGTGGTGTTGAGTTCAAAGAGCCTGAATGTATGCAATCGCTACTTTAAGAACCGCTGAGGAAAACTTCTTGAACGGTTTTTTTTTAACAATTGCATACTTTTAGGCGTGTGCAACTATTACAAAAGTAAGTATAGCCTCTTTAAGAATGTTTCTATTTTAAGCAAGAGTATTTGATAAAATTAATGCTGTGCCAAATGCTTCCTCAAACCCTGAAGGAATGTACTTACAAGAAATCAATTATGTAAAATCGCTACGCGCTCGAGTGAAGAAATTTCTCGGAGATTATTATTTGCATTCTAGCCTTTCTTCTTTCGGCTCTGCCAACTTCCCCATACACACCGCTGATGAATGGGGCATTGTTCGGAACGTAGTAAAAGCCCTGTACGCTCGCCGTACGGATGTCCTACTGCCGGTTGCTAGGGCGGGTTTGCAACAGAAGGGACCGAAACAGCTTACTGCACTGCCAAGAGGAATGCTACCAAGTGCAGCAGATCTAAGGGAAGAATCTAGCCAGGCGTATGGTTTGAATTTAAATTCCATGGTTACGATTCTCCACGATTTCTGAATGATGTCGTAATTGGGAAAGACGATGGAGAGCGCAGTGAGTTGTGGCCTTTAAAGTTGCGGGGATTTTAAAAGGCTTCTGAAGTGTTATGACCATTTAATAGAGGAATATGATTTAATTAAGTGCTTTAATACGCAGAAAATGATGTTTATTTTGCAACTCCAGTAAATCGCAATACAAGCAGACCTTTAACCACAGCTACACATTCCATAAAATATGATTTACGGTGGGAATGAAGCTGCACAGTTAAATCCGTACCCCAGAAAACGATGGAAGATGGCAAGCGAACGGTCGGTTTGAGCAATGCGACAACGACGACGCAATTGTAGTGCAGCTCGCAGCTGCTAGTAATTGATTTTCGCTGTACGGAAAACTCTCCGCAGGATCCACTGGAACTGGAACAATGAGCAATGGGCTGCAGCGAAACCCCAAACCTAGCGTGAAGTGAACTACGTCGGAAAAGCGTCCTGTGCCCGGTACTGCTGCTCAACGTCCGCGATAATGGATATTTTCTCCGAATGGGCTTCGTGTTCGGGAGCACTTTTCCATCGGTGGCATCCAAAAAAAAAAACGAAACGAAACGCACACGGAATAGGGGAGGTTTCAGATGGTGACCTACAAAAAAAGAGCTTCCCGGCACGATACAACTGGGCCGGATAGTCCCTACGTGCGTGTGTGTGTGGTATACTATGATCGTGAAGGACGAAATCTTCATTCGTGGTAACGATTGGATGGGGAGGATAAATTCGGTACAAAAAGTCCGTGGCCTCTTTGCGTTATGAGATGTTTCACATTGTTGACTCGAACAAAGTGTGTTATTTGATAGGTTAGACATTCATAAGAAAAAGAAGTGGTATTTTTTTTCTTCGAATGGAGAATGGCAGGGTTTCTTAGCTTGTTGGCGCAGTCCAGCAAGAGACGCTGAAAATGTTTACCATTTATAATCAATCACACAAACAACACAGCTTTTATAGTTCAAATAGGAAAAAGGTTACAAAAATTTAAATACAATTTTCAGAACACTTCATTCCTTGAAAGCTTTTGGATTCCTTTTTTCCCGTTTCACTTGATTGTACCATGGGATATCCTATATGACAGCTGTCAAACCTCTGACTCACACAGTTGGTGCCATAAGGGTTATTACAGCCTTAGTTAGGAGCTCTTTTTTTATTTGCCGCCCGTTTTTTAAAAGCCTGGCATATAAAGTATGCATTTCATTGAAAAGGAAAGTGCACGTAATCACGGCATACATACATACGTACATACACTAGCACAATCACGCCCAGGCAGGGATGGGCAATGATGATGAAAACAATAACAAAGGCGAAATAATTAACGTTGCGTTTCTTTTATGCACATCTTTCTTTCACTCTACCCTGTCATTCGTTTGCTTTTTTGCAGTGATAGTCGCACATCAAACGATTTTTTTTATCATTGCAAAATATTATGCTTGTTTTTATAAAGTTTTTACTTAATATACCGTAAGTTTTTATACTACTTTAATTGCTTACTGTTTTTTTATTATAATAATGTTCATAAAAGTTTCACGTTCCTTTTAAACATTTTTAATGTATTATTTAATTTTTTACAAATCTTCTGTTAAAAAGTCGATAAAACACGTACTGAAAAGGCCAATCCCTCACTGAATTGGCTTAAAAGAGTGCCCTTGACAGCGTAAGTGCATAAGTGTTTCATCTCGACCTAATTCCCCTTAGATTGTGGTGTTGAGTTCAAAGAGCCTGAATGTATGCAATCGCTACTTTAAGAACCGCTGAGGAAAACTTCTTGAACGGGGTTTTTTTTTAACAATTGCATACTTTTAGGCGTGTGCAACTATTACAAAAGTAAGTATAGCCTTACAAAAAGTAATTTTACAAAAGTAATTCCCCTTAGATTGTGGTGTTGAGTTCAAAGAGCCTGAATGTATGCAATCGCTACTTTAAGAACCGCTGAGGAAAACTTCTTGAACGGGGTTTTTTTTTAACAATTGCATACTTTTAGGCGTGTGCAACTATTACAAAAGTAAGTATAGCCTCTTTAAGAATGTTTCTATTTTAAGCAAGAGTATTTGATAAAATTAATGCTGTGCCAAATGCTTCCTCAAACCCTGAAGGAATGTACTTACAAGAAATCAATTATGTAAAATCGCTACGCGCTCGAGTGAAGAAATTTCTCGGAGATTATTATTTGCATTCAAGAGTATTTGATAAAATTAATGCTGTGCCAAATGCTTCCTCAAACCCTGAAGGAATGTACTTACAAGAAATCAATTATGTAAAATCGCTACGCGCTCGAGTGAAGAAATTTCTCGGAGATTATTATTTGCATTCTAGCCTTTCTTCTTTCGGCTCTGCCAACTTCCCCATACACACCGCTGATGAATGGGGCATTGTTCGGAACGTAGTAAAAGCCCTGTACGCTCGCCGTACGGATGTCCTACTGCCGGTTGCTAGGGCGGGTTTGCAACAGAAGGGACCGAAACAGCTTACTGCACTGCCAAGAGGAATGCTACCAAGTGCAGCAGATCTAAGGGAAGAATGTAGCCAGGCGTATGGTTTGAATTTAAATTCCATGGTTACGATTCTCCACGATTTCTGAATGATGTCGTAATTGGGAAAGACGATGGAGAGCGCAGTGAGTTGTGGCCTTTAAAGTTGCGGGGATTTTAAAAGGCTTCTGATGTGTTATGACCATTTAATAGCGGTATATGATTTAATTAAGTGCTTTAATACGCAGAAAATGATGTTTATTTTGCAACTCCAGTAAATCGCAATACAAGCAGACCTTTAAACACAGCTACACATTCCATAAAATATGATTTACGGTGGGAATGAAGCTGCACAGTTAAATCCGTACCCCAGAAAACGATGGAAGATGGCAAGCGAACGGTCGGTTTGAGCAATGCGACAACGACGACGCAATTGTAGTGCAGCTCGCAGCTGCTAGTAATTGATTTTCGCTGTACGGAAAACTCTCCGCAGGATCCACTGGAACTGGAACAATGAGCAATGGGCTGCAGCGAAACCCCAAACCTAGCGTGAAGTGAACTACGTCGGAAAAGCGTCCTGTGCCCGGTACTGCTGCTCAACGTCCGCGATAATGGATATTTTCTCCGAATGGGCTTCGTGTTCGGGAGCACTTTTCCATCGGTGGCATCCAAAAAAAAAAACGAAACGAAACGCACACGGAATAGGGGAGGTTTCAGATGGTGACCTACAAAAAAAGAGCTTCCCGGCACGATACAACTGGGCCGGATAGTCCCTACGTGCGTGTGTGTGTGTGTGGTATACTATGATCGTGAAGGACGAAATCTTCATTCGTGGTAACGATTGGATGGGGAGGATAAATTCGGTACAAAAAGTCCTGGCCTCTTTGCGTTATGAGATGTTTCACATTGTTGACTCGAACAAAGTGTGTTATTTGATAGGTTAGACATTCATAAGAAAAAGAAGTGGTATTTTTTTCTTCGAATGAAGAATGGCAGGGTTTCTTAGCTTGTTGGCGCTGTCCAGCAAGGGACGCTGAAAGTATTTACCATTTATAATCAATCACACAAACAAAACAGCTTTTATAGTTAAAAATATATAGTTATTATAATTAAGTTTTATAGGAAAAAGCTGCTGTAATCCTTTTTTTCCCGTTTAACTTGATTGTACCATGGGACATCCTATATGACAGCTGTCAAACCTCTGATTCGCACAGTTGTTGCCATCCACCTCAACACAGCTTGTGTAATATATTAGTAGAAAAAGGATGCTTTACTCTTAATCTGAGGTGGAAGATATGAGCTATAGATAAAAAAGCTTTATTTACATTATATTTTATAAGCTTTAGCTGTAGAGTCAAGGATTTCTAATGATATTTTATTCAGACTTAAAGTAGATTTTGTGAGGGTTTTCTATTATAAAGGTTCTTATATTTATAACCTTTGGGACGGTCTAAGTGCACCTGCACTTAGGTCGAGTGCCAGTCTTTCCGTAACTCCGAGTGCCAATCGAGCTGCGTTTATAACTCATGCTCAGTTTCTTGTTTTTAGTTGCTCTTTAAAGTTTGGCTTTTAAAATTCTTAATTTTGTTTCAAATATCTTTCGAATAGTGAAATTGCACCTATTAAATTTTTAATAATTCATAGTTATTCATTTAATTTAAAATATAATTTATTTATATTCAATAATTAAACATATTCTGTAGATTTTATTTTAAATTTCATTATAAGAAGATAAAAACTCGTCATCATTTCACACCGAAAAACCCTGTAAAATATGCTTCAACTACAAAAATGTACACACGTTATTCTTACTAAACACAAACTCTCTGTCTGAAGATTTGTTATGGTCGAAAAAAAAACGTTTTACTGTTGATAATGGAAGGAGAATTATAATATATACAAAAAAAAGATGCATGGATGGGGAAAAATCCGTTTCCGCAACCAGACCAATAAATCATACCTAAAGCTAGGCTAACGACACATTTGATTGACACTAAGCTAAACATCGTTCGATGTAATATGCACATAAACGCGCGAAAAACAAATCGCCACGCAATCAAAAACAAAATAATTTACAGTTACCAGCACGCGTACACAGGAATTTGTTGTCTTTTCCAAGAAAAACAAACGAAGAATTCGTCAGTGCGGTTAGTCCTATATTTTTTTTTCATCCCGCCACGAATCCTGGTCCCTGGCTCCCTAATCTGATAATGGAAGTAGGTCAGGAGAGCAGCCGCACCATAACGTATCGGGTTAGGTGCTGGGTTCGAATCTTTATTTAGATTGATTTATGTCCACCAGCGTCAGTTTTTGCAGATGACCGGTTCGGAACTATGTGCAACCAGAACACGCCGCATCGAATGGGAAATCATTTGCCGTTTATCTCGTTTTTTGGCGTAAGAAAAATATTTGCTTGATCCTTCTGCCTCGCGCCGTATGGGAACGCTTTTGTTTGGCGAATGTTTTTAATCGCAATCATGTCAGCGGCCATCTCGACCACAATTAGCGCATCATGTTACGTCGGGTGAAAGGAATGGCACATTTATTATCAACGCGCGTGCCACCGTGGGAGACGTGTTACGAGGCGATGGGGGTTTTTTTTTGGCAAGAATGAGGATTGATGGACGGTGCAATGACAGATCGATTCGGTTGCTTTTGGTGCTGGTGGCGAATGTTTCGGGGGCAATTAAGATTAAAGACGTTGATTTTGATGCGTCCGGGACAGTTGGTTGCGATACGATAAATCATCACTATGCATTATGTGCAGAAACCTGATTGATGTGTGATGGTTGTAAAATTGTGGTCTGGATTGGTGTTACCAAGATGAGCAAGATTGTGTCAGTTACGGACACGATTGGACGCTCTCAAAAGGAATATTATGAGTTATTCGTTTTTTGAGGGCATCAAGAAATATAAAAAGAACTATTTAGTCTCTTTTTGTGCTAAGTGTTTTATATAAAATTAACAGTCTTTTTTAATAAACTTGTCGTGCTTTGGGTAGGTCAGTAATGCTGTTCATTCGCAAAACCCTGTATTTCTCTCTTATCTTCATGATCGAACGAATGATTTAAATCGTCTTTAAAATATTCATCGCAAGTCTCATTGCATACTTTTAGGCGCCTTATAGATATAATTTTTTGTATAGAACAGTTTCATGGTAACAAATAAAATCAATCAACAGCTGTGTTAGCTTACACATCACAGCCATCATATGTTGACATTACATCTTCTTGTTTCGAAATTTTATTACAACATCTAACCCTACGAATACGTTGAACTACACAGTTGATGGGCCTCGCACGATGCTCTCGTTTGCTGCCGCCCATTAAACTCCGTATCAATCCCTCTAAACACCCCCGCAACAGCTCGTTATAAATATCGAAAGCTGCGGAATGTATTCTTCCGAAGGCACGAACTGCCCGGACTGTAACCGGGACCGTGATAGAAAAGATAAAGAGGAAACCTATTTTACGACCACCGGGTTTATCAGCTTACACGAACCGGCGGATTTCGTGGTGCGCTTCCGACGGTTCATCCCGCACAATTTGTTGTCAAAGTATTCGAATTCAATTTTGTAGTTTATGATTCCGGGGCCCGGTGTCGGCAATGGCCGTTAACGATGAAACGCTAGCGGTGAAGTAAAGACCGCGAGAACTCTGTGACTCGCGCTCGAAAGGCAACAGACAGCAATCGAATCTAACCAAAATCAATATTTGCTTTGCAGCAATCTACCCAACTCTAACCTCAGAACTAGCATGGATCAGAGAGACAAAGTTTTCGTGCTTGTGCTTATGCTGGGGTTTTCGTTAAGCAGGTTGTAAATAGCTCGGTTAATTTTGTCTTTCGATCTTCCAAAAACCCCTTAAATCCATTACTACAAAAAAAAGGTTTTGATGCAGATCATCGATACAGCACCGTCTGCATGCACCGGAAATAAATAAACAACACTTCGCGCAACATTCTTCGCATCGCTGGCATGCCCGGAGCCGGGTGCATATTTGTGCATCTCGGAAAAATAACGACCGGGTGAGTGTGAGCGAAGATGCAGCAAAATATGCTCACTTTTGCGAACACAGCTCACGACCCGCTAGCCTCTGTAGGAAGAGGCAGAGCTAAGAATGAAGACCCTTTGGGCCTTCGGTTTGTGTGTTTTTCCCCCCCCATTAAACGATTTGTCCGTTAAACGAGTTCAAATATTCCAAGCTCGTCGATCGTTCGTCCCATCCGGTATCGTTTTGCCTCGAACTCGGTTGCGGTATGTGTTTTGTGTATAAAAACTTTGCTTGCGAACTGACCGGGCTCAACGTGAAATACTCTTTTTCGTTCCTCTCCGGAATGGATCGTTAGATGTGGTATTTATCGATCTCACCAAAGCCGAACGATTTGTGTGACCCGTTTTTTGGATCGCAAGCTTGAATGGGGTGACGTCTTTAACCGATAGAGACACGGGAGCGCTTTAGAATATAGTTTTATGGTGTTTGGTTTTGATCGTAAAGTTGTTGCTTGTTTAGGTAATAAATCATCCTGCGACGCCCCTATACTTGAAGATTTTCAATGAATTAATCGTATCAAGTTTTATCGATACATAATTAATGTTGATTGTTTTATTCTGTTGATTATGGAAAAACAAACAGTATAAGTAATGGTTTATGTGTCTCAGCTAGTAACAAATGGCGTCTGAAGTCTGGAAAGCTGTTTCTGCATGTTCTGTCAATAACAGTTTGTGCTTCAAGACGCTCTTTTTCAACAGGCAACAAAGACAAAAAGTTGATACCTAGTCAAGGAGACATTTTTCAATAAAAATATTGAAAAGTTTGCGTTTCTAAAAAAGATTTTTAATCATTCTCTTCTTTCTTGGCCTGCTTCTAGAGATCTTCATCTAATAGGCATGGCCTGTTGTCCAATCGTTCTCCAGGAAACTCGGTCTATGGCAACATTCCTCCACCACGGCTTAATCATTCAATACCTTTAATTCTACATAACAAACAACTGTTGTAACAAAAACTGAAAGAAATAAACCAAACGAAAAGAAGATAAAAAGACGCCGGTAAGGTGTCCAAGAGATTAACAAGCGTAGAGAAAAGTTGGCATGGGTAACTAAAATCAGAAATGTAGAACCTAAACATCAGTAAGAATGTAGGCCATTTTAAAATTACTAAAATTCATAAAACAAAAGAAAATTATATCTAATTTTATCCTATTTAAATTTAGATCTAAATGAAGAAAGTCTTTCATAATTCCTCAAAACCCCAACATATATCAACTTTTGTAATAAATTTCTTCAAAATTTAGTTTTATTCAATGTTATGGTTATGCTAGCGACTTTTTTTTTTTTTTTGATTATAGAGGCTTTGAGCCTTATGGCTACATTCGCCTCTGGTATGCTAGCGACTGTAGAATACTCATAGCACTTTGCTGGTGATTAAAATCTTTATAAGCTATCTTGTCGAACGCAGTTTTGTTATAAAAACTGTGGCAATACCTGTCGTCAATAATTGGAGATACATATGAAATTGAATATGGAACAAAAATAGATAGTTTAACACGATTGAAACATTTCTAATCCTGGCCTAAATGGTAAACAAACATCTTGAAAAGAAACCCAAAATGTTTAGATGAGAAACCCTGTATATTGCATAATTTTAGGCGTAATCTATAGATTTTTCAAAACATGTTGCAGAATTTAATAAACAGAGTTATTGCATATTGCATATTCAACATCATGGTCTACAAGAAATTAAAATGAGGCTTTAAGACCATGAAAAGAGGAAAATGTTTTTGCGTGATATTCCTAACACAGTAAATATAAAACATTTGCTATATTTTTATCAGCGTTCAACAAACTCGTACTCGCTCAAATCAAACAATCGTCTAAAGTGTGTCTTATAAAGTATGTCATGTCGATGGTACTTCCAATCAGCGCACCCTTACTACATAGACTGATCCTCGCACCATGTCGTTGCTTTAAGAGCCTTATCATTTATGGGTCAAACCAACAAGCGGCCCCAGCTACAACCAGCAAGAACAGTGTGCTCTCATCGTCTTGTGCACATCTAGCTCCATTCTTTAAGTGGTACGACGACTCACAACTCCTTAAGACAAACTGTCGATGTACCTCAAACACACACACACACCTTTGCTGCGTCAATCAAGCCGCCATTTACAAACACGCACGGGTCAAAACAAAGCAAACGCGGCGTAGTTAGACGCCCAGTCGTGGATAAGAGAGTCGAGACTGGGGTTAGGGAGCCTCACCGTTTGCCTGAGTGATAAAGGTGCCGCCGGTTAATAGAAAATTAATTCTAATGACAACACCCGAATGCATGTGGGGCTCGAATGGGGCACCGATTTGTAGGTTAAGTTTGGCTGCTTCGTTCTACACATGCACAATTTTTGTGCTGTCGACATAGTGGCCCCCGCTGAAGGAGGTCATTGTGCCTGATAGTGGTGAAGGATTAAACAAGATTTCCTTCATCGGCAGCGGTCCGGACCGGGTGGTGGCGCTAGGAATCTAAAAATATACGTCAAAAAGTAAACCAAAATCTCGGCGAACCAAATCTAGGTTAATTAACTCGATGTGTATTTGGGACGTCAATAAAGTGTGATTATGATTGAATTTTGTCCCCGGTGTGAGAGCACAACTTCAAACGGCAAATAAAGCTGTGAGTGCCAAGGAAATAACTTCTCGACAAGGTGAACGATGGCCTGGCCATGATGTATCCATCACGGAGGAACGGTTACTTTCGGTTGTAATCTCTTCCGCTTTTCCTTCTTCACAGTGTTCAGAGGACGTCAATCGCGTGCACGAGGGTGGTAAATGTTATTATTTTTATTTCGATGATAAGTCCTCTGGTCGTCTCGTGTCTTTGGGGCAGCACCAGCTTGTTATCGGTCTTATCGTATCGTGTGCAGTTCGTGCTAGGCGTTCACCACGCTGAAGTATAGGGGCGTCGCGTTTTGCCAGAGCTCAGTTCCAGCTGGCGCGAAATTGGCTGCGTTGAAGAAGAGCTTACAAGCGATCGAAATAGGGCAATAGTGATAGGGCATGATTGTGTGATGTGTGTTTACTTGTTTTCGTGTTTTTTTTCTTACTCCAAACTGCGTCGTCAGAACGAGAGTGAGAGTGAGTTGGAGTCGTAAAGTTTTCAACTGCCATTCAACAACTCACCCAACCGAGTGAGTAATTTTCATGAAGTCAATCTTGGCTTCCATTTCTAAGAAATACGGTGAATGAAACATTCCAAACGCTGTGCGATCTGGTGGATTGCAATTCAATCGTGGCGTTCTCCGGAGGGTAAGAAGGCGAAAAAAGGCAGCGAGAAAAAAGATTTTGGGTATGTACATATTGGTGTCCTCGGCCAGACACTCTTGGGAGTTGATATGAGATATCGATCAATGCAAAACTGACAGACGAAAGAATGTTGCCGTTTGTGTTTCTTACGAGCTAGTTTATTGTCGTGTTTATTTTTCACATCGAATTCAATTGCGCAGTATTCCTAGTAGCTTATTTATTGGACTGTATGGTTAGGTAAATTATTTTTAAAAGTATTTCAGAAGAACTTTACAAACTTTACTTACTGTTTTTGAGCCTTATTTGACGGCATATAAAGTGTAGCTCGTCTAAGAATGCGATATTACTAATTGAATCTGTTAGATATCCTCCATCCACCAGGATACTCCTTCTTCAATCGTGTCCTTTTCGTCAGCATGTTCCTTAGATTCCTCATTCGTTTAATGTCGTTGATGGTTGCGCTCTCCTTGTTCAATTTCCGCAATAATGTTGCCTTATCTATTGGATGGAACTGTGACCAATTTAGGCTATGAAGTGAACTTCATTGGCGTAACCAGAAGATCATGGAATCAATTTGCAAGGAATCTTTTTGATAACTATAGCTTTGTAGAAATTGATCTCTGAAATATGCTAGATTATTAGCCTGGATTCTCGTCATAATTTGTTGTCCGAAGATTTGGTTTGGTTCGTATACTTGCTCCAATAAATGCTTGAAGCTATTATGAGACGAATTTTCCACACATTGTAACCAGCAAAAGGCCCAGATGTCCTTCATAATGTTAGCCGGGATGTTAAGTTTACTGTTAATGTTTCGAATGCCTTGTCTTGCAGTTCAGTCGAGTACTTTTATACTTTTGAAACTAAGAATTAGAAGGTTTAAAGCCCCTAAAAGTATGCAACCATTCAAGATAGGTTGACTTTGAACGAGTTTCTCGTAATACGCAGAGTCTGTAAAATAGTTTAAATTTGATTCTACAGTAGATTTGATGTAACCAAGTTATTAGACTAATTTATTAAACGTGCTCTGATGAAATATAATGCCATAAATACATCGAAATTTGACATTTTCATCAGTTTAATGCGCGTACAATTCATCAAAACCCCATTTGAACATATTCGTGTTGATAGCGTTAAGCGGTACATCCCATTCTGTTTGTACTCTTGTCACCAGGAACGTAATAATCTGTCAGATCTAATCAGCAGATGTAGAGATAGCTTGTTTGTGTTCCCATGCCACACAGTCGTCGGCGATTTATTATGGGATGTAATTTTTCATGCATCAACCAATGCATACACCCTGCCCGCGCCAGTTGCCGGTAAGTTGTCAACCGAAACCCCTTGCCACAGTCTGTTAGCGCGTAATGCAGTAGCCGACGCGACAACCAACAAGTGTCACAGCTACCTTAGACCTACCACACTGGTCCAACCGGCGTTGGTTGGTGATGCATAATAAACGGACCGTGTCGGTGAGGCCTCTTTGCTACTGCTGGGGCGCACAGGACGGCACGCATTACATAGTTGCATGCGGGTACTGCACACATGTTTCACACTAAGCGCAATAAAATTTTAAACGAGTGGCAATAAAAATGCACGCAGACCCGCTGCATCCCATCGCATCGTTGGGGTTGTGCTTGGTGCAACTATCGTGTGACCGACTCTCTTCTGTCTGGTGGGTGGTAAATTCACGTGTTGGCCACTTCTTTTTTATTGCTATAGATTGTTCACTTTATATCCTCACTTAATTGTGGAGTCGCGTGTAGCAAATCGCAAACAATTCGCTCCAACTGTCAAAAGCCCGGACGTCTGACGTTTATTGCTGTCGTCCGCTGGCAATGGTTTGGTTCGGCTACCTTTTTGTGAGCAGCTGTCCGGCGGCTGTGCAGCAAACAGAGATTTGGACGTTGCATTTTACTGGCTTTAGTTGATTTGCTAGGTGAAAACTGAAAGTGGTGAACGGTGCCATTTTTTCACCGGTCAGTAACTTGGTGGCCAGTTGGAGTTGTTCCACAACAGATCCCGGTGCGAAGGTAACCTTGGCAAAGCTGTTAACAGCTGTGTTAGTTGATCGGGTTCAAGTGATGTGAAGCAAGAATGAACAACACCTTTACTACGAGGCAGATGTCACTCGGTCGGTTAAAATAAATGACATTGGAGTGGTTAATGTCAGAATGAACAAAATACACATCGGACATCCATCGATACGTCAACAAGAGTAGAAGAAGTGTAATATTGTTGGAAATATATATACTATTTGCGAGACATATTCAGAATATTCCTCAATCATTTACCAATAAATTAGTTTGCTTTCACAGCATGACATAGATTTATGTTTTGCACTGTAATACACACAGTAGTTCAATACACAGGTTTCAATATGAAAAAGAAAAACATTTAGTAATAAAATTATCCAACTTATAATAATAAAAAAATGTTATAAATTTTATTTGTACGCCTCTCTTCCATTTTTATTGAATTATAATATTAATCTTTTTTTCTACCTTTTTAAATATTTGTATCTTACAGCCTATTTGATGATAAAAACAATGATATGATGCCTTACGATGATTATTAACGTTTTGTTGTTGATTTTAACAAAAGATAGAACTATACAACGAAGTCAGTAAAACTGGGAAAATAAAATTAGTAACCTTACAACCAATTTCAAATAAATACATTCATAAAACGGTAATAAATGAAATAAATAAAAGAAAAGAATAGCTAAAGCTACAATTACTTTCAGTTTAACCTAAATTACAAATTAAAACAATGAAATAATGAAAACTAAAGATGCAAAAAGCGAATAACAAAAAAATCAAAATAAAAAATCGAAACGAGTAATCAAATACGTAAACTGATAGAGACTAAAATTAAACTTACACGTTGGAAAGATAACTAAATAAGCACAGAAATGTGTCATCTAAACCATATTTACCCTTCTGAGTCATGTGCTAGTTAGAACCATTAAACTAAAAAAGGGAGTAAACAAACTTTGGCATTTACCCATTACACCGCAAAACCAATCGTTCAATTTTCTCGCCTGAAGCGACCCCCACGTTAATTAAATGCGGTTTAGTTTTAGAAACACACCTAAAAGTTCCACAACACAGTGGAACCGTTCGTAACTAATTACCAGCAAAAGCCGCCATTGCTTCTAAGTCAAATAAATGGTAATGAGACGCGTGAAGGTTGCTTTTACGGACGAAGCGCCATTTTCCGTTGTACAGCCGACAAAGTTAGTTTATTTTACATTCGGTAAGCCCGTAAGTGATAAGGGTTAAGCGAAAGTGACAGAGGACACACATGTTTTTGTGGGTTGGGTGGGTTTGGTGTGGTTCCTACTTTTTTTTTTTTGTACAAACAATCGTCTAACATTGTGTCCGTTTTTTGGGGGTCGTTTGGATGCTTTTTTCTCTTCTTCACAAAAAGCACAGAGTGTAAAGTAGACGAAGAAGTTCAGAGCCGACAGTTAGAAGCAATGCGGCAGTTACGGCTGCCGACATATTGACAAAAGTCCAATATTGCACCCAGTCTTGATCGACATCGTAAAGCTGTTCCCCGACATGCTTGATCCCTGGGCACGTTTTGCCTGCCGTCTAGTGCGGAAACATCCCAAACCAGCGCGGCACATCACGCGTCCAGACGAGATTAAATGTAAATTTGCTTCCCTCTCAGCTTGGGGGAAGAATCGACGAATGCAAATTATCTCCACTCGACTGATCGAACCGCGTGCAACTGCGTGGAATAATGGTCCGTGCAGGAGTTGGGGATAGGTTAAACGGCACGATCGGGAATGTATTACACAGCGACGAGTATTGTCAAATTTCTACCCAAATACTGTCGCCCAAAACTCAATGTCCCCGTGCCTGCCTAGACTCGCCTAGGGTCCTGGGGATTGACCAATTGACGATTGGAAAATGTTCGTACCGATGTGTGTGTTTTCGAAAAGTTTTCTGTCACAATACAGTATTTAGCTGAGGTTGTGTTGAGCCAAACAAGCAAGCAAACATTCCGATACTGTCAACTTTCAATTTGTGCTATTTAGGAACGGATTTTGGTGACAACAAGGACAAGGAGGTCGATGTCGGAGGGGCGAAGATTTTCAGAGGAACAATTTTCAATGTGAAAATTGAATGAAATCCCGTATCGGTCGCTTTTTCCCCAATGGATTCGGTAATCGGGATGTTGGACTATTCACACAGACTACGGCGGTACTGGTGAGGACACACACAAGAACACACAAAACTGATGTTTTCATGTACATCTATGGACGTTGTCGGCTGCACAGGGCTGCATTCTCTGTCGGTTTAGTTTTCCGTGTGACTTTATACAATTTTTTGTCGATTTTCACAGTGGAAAAGTCAACTAGAAGAGATAGCAGCGACAACCGAGACGAGAAAGTTTTGCTCGGAAATAAGCTTTAGTGAAACAAAAGTAAAAGTTATTTTCAAAAGGAAGGTTGATGTTAGGATAGAGCAAGGATAGAGCAAAGGCACGAAGGTGGTGCACGGGGATTTTATAACACTGGTAAACACCGGAAACTTTTTTGCAATTATGCGAACGTGTGATTTTAAGAAAGCAATTACAAAGATTTTGCCTGTTTATGGTCGTGAAGCTGGCTCGTAATGAATACTTGGTATATTTATATATATTGCTATAAACTTAATTATTAAATTTAAGTTTCAATAATCAACATAATTTGAAAGTTACTTAATTATTTAACAACCAAATGATTTACCGAGTTTTTGAGGCTTTTTGAGGCTGCGCCACTTGCGCCACTCTCTGATTTGGAAATAGGACTTAATTTTGTTATGACTTTGTTATGTTATGTTATGAAATCTTTAAACCATTATGCAGAATTTGTAACAGTTTTTCTATAATTTTTTTTACGTATTTCAGTTAAATATTGTTTTCAGAGCTATGAAGGGACAACAGTGTTCATTTTTGTTCATTTCTGCATCGAAGTGTGTCTACGCCAAAATATATGCAATACGTATAACTCGCAGGCGCACTGGCGATGTATGATGAATTGCAATCAACTTGTTGGGATTAAGTTAAATTAACGTACAATTTGAGCAAGTCCAAATCAAAAGAAACTTAATAGGTAAATTCATTAAACATTAAAAGGTATTTAAACATTATTTTGTGAGAGATTTTTTACGATATTTCTTGTTGAATTCATGCCGTACTTCTCCAAAATATAATTTCTTAAGCTTTTCCTATAATATTGTCCTGTTTTACTATAATTTTCGTGTGAAGGGCAAATGCTCCTATATCGATCAAATCCAAAAATAGCTCTGAATTCTTCTAATAAGCACGAAATGTCACTTACTACTGGATGGCGTTAGTGTTGCTGTCACTTTTAAACCCTGTCAACGATAACTAACAATCACTAGCAATGACATAACGATAACAGCAATCAATGTCAAACACTACAATTTCTACAAAAAAAAGACTATGAAAATCCAATTGACTCCATCCACTACACAAAACCAGCAATCAAATCGCAATTAAATAGGCAACTTTGCACGTACCGTGAAAATTTGTAAACGGTCGCATTAATTTGTGTTTGCTCTAGTTGCACCGTAATCAAGTTTACTGAGCTACTATACCACGCCTGATCGGGCCCTGGACTCTACGCAATTAAACCTGTACAAATAATCAACCATACCGTACCGAAACTGGCATTTCATACTGGCACAAACCCGGCTTGAAACTAATTTCTGGTAGAATAAAATTGTGGGTTCCAACATTAATTAAACACTATTCACCCGCAGGCTACCGATGCAACTCGAACCTCTAACCGTCGGCTGTTTATTAACGTTATGTTTGTTTATTTTCCGTCCAATTGCAGGAAGCAGTGAAGCGGGCTGACCCATTTATTAAAAGCAGAAGTTTTAGCCGTACCAGGCTTTTCCTTCCAAACGCTATCGGGAAGCTTCAAAAGGGACGTTCGATCGATGGTCGACGACAGCTCGGCAAAAGTCCCGGTCGCAAGTGTTGGTGTGTGTGCTACGGTGAAAGTAATGCGCCGGGAAGATGGTATGCGTCGCCGGCAGTAAGATGTTCGCTGACCACTGCTGGCTCGTGTGTTCGGCAAACCATTTCCTGCGACTGGTTCCAGACGAACCGAGCTTAACCGCGTACTGGTCCCGGTGTACTGCAAGCGTTACGTTATGAAGTCCAGTGGACGCGACCCGACCGAACGTACCAAAGCGTTATATGTTTGTTTATTTTCCGTCCAATTGCAGGAAGCAGTGAAGCGGGTTGACCCATTTATTAAAAGCAGAAGTTTTAGCCGTACCAGGCTTTTCCTTCCAAACGCTATCGGGAAGCTTCAAAAGGGACGTTCGATCGATGGTCGACGACAGCTCGGCAAAAGTCCCGGTCGCAAGTGTTGGTGTGTGTGCTACGGTGAAAGTAATGCGCCGGGAAGATGGTATGCGTCGCCGGCAGTAAGATGTTCGCTGACCACTGCTGGCTCGTGTGTTCGGCAAACCATTTCCTGCGACTGGTTCCAGACGAACCGAGCATAACCGCGTACTGGTCCCGGTGTACTGCAAGCGTTACGTTATGAAGTCCAGTGGACGCGACCCGACCGAACGTACCAAAGCGTTACTAAACAGTGCAAGTGAGCAGGGTGGGATCCGTGGAGGACGGTTTTGTGGCCGGCTGGTAGGGCTAGAGTGTAGCACATTCGTTGTGGTGGTAGCTGTGTTCGGATGTTTGGTGGTGTCGACCGTGGGCGATGTTTTTACCGTTGGCTATCTGACAGGATCACAGCGGCGGCCGGGTGATCGCGTTTACGCACGACCGGGTGAGTACTTAAGCAAAATATATGCTTTGTAGTTTAGTGCCAACTTTATGAGAATGCTGAGCCACGATATTAACTCCAATAGCTGAAAAACTTCAAGTTTCATGTTCCTTTTTATGTATAGTTCGGGATTGGTTCAAAGCATTTCGCCCGCCTGATAGTCTGGTATCATTCTCATAACGTATTTTATTCGCCATCCTTTGATAATTGTAAAGTCTCATATTAAACTACTCTAGAATTTTAAATTACTTTTGTTTTATCTTCTTGAAGATGACCATTAAGATTCTAGCCTCGATTCGAGGACCATAGGACAAGTTCCAAGTCCTTAAACTAAAGGACTAAGAAACAGATACTTAAAATTCCAATGATACGTTACATTTAAAAACCGATCGAGATAAAATAAATTAATTTATTGATGTTTGCTCCTGGAAGTATGCAAGTGTATCATTAATTGTACAGGCATTGATGACGTTCGATAAGATAATTTATAAGAATTCCTTATTCTGATTCCTAAAAACTGTCACAAAAGTGCCATAAAATGCTACATAATTACAAACAATATGCAAATGCATATTGCATAATTTCAGGCGTTAAAAGTCATATCTTATCTTATCGTAAATATTAAAGATTTAAAGTTGATACAAGAAAACTAAGTATGTGTCATCGTTGGTTAAAACCACACCGGCGCAAATCCTGTTCTCAAATTTTATCACGAGAGCAAATTTGAATTATAAGAAGTTATAAAAATTGTGGGTAAACAGTTCTACGTTTTCGAAGTGTGAATTGCTTATCTTTTTGGAAGAGTTGAAAAATATGTTTAGAAATCGATACTTTACCAGACATTTAAGCAAGAAATACCGATTGAATTAATTTCCTCAATAAATCGCTGTTTTGTGTCCTTGGAGTGTACTCCTAAATTTATGCAATAAATAAAGACGTGCAGGATGACAGATTAAAATAAACTACTTAGAAGGAAAAAATCGATTGCATAATTGTGGGCGTACAGAAAAGAAAAACATTTTTAGCAAATATTTCTGGTTTATCGTACATCGTATGTAAAATCATAAATCTTTAAACAAAGTTGTTGCATAATTCCAGGCGTTAGACACAAAACTTTCACCAAAATTAATTAAAACATAAAAACTAATGCAACAAAACTGAGTAATTACAGCAGAAAAAGAGTTACAAGACACGAAATTTATGGACCATAGAGAGCAAGAGTACTGACACACAACAGTTTCAACTACATTACGCGCACTACTCGTCAAAGCGGAAAAGCGAATAATAATTAGGTACCACTTTACCGCCAAGCCAACCATAAAACCCACTTTTGCGACCACCGCTGCTTGACGCTGCGACCGTCGGCATCGCCGCACTAATCCGTCTTAAAGCACATGCTCCGGAGCGTTTCGCGTGGGACTTCCGCTTTTCCGCTGGTGGGAAAATGGTTTAACGTTGAGCGTGTCGGGCTGGTTGACAGCTGCTTATGCTGGATGGTTTGGTGTAATTTTGAGCTTAATAGCTCCGATGGCATTGTGTGACGTTCTTTTACTCTGCTTTCATTAGCATTCGTTTCGTTGGGTTCGCAGTTGAGGACAAGAATGAATGGAGAAGGATACTGTCCTTTTTACAAGACACGAAGATATCATTGTTGTGTAGTACTGCGAAATGTTTAAAACACATTTTAAAGCTTTTATTGTACATCAAAGGAATTAAAAAGTGCTGCAAACAAATATCTCTGGTTTCTATTTTAACCAAAATAAAGCTGTCTCCTTAAACCGATATTTATAATGTTTATTATAAAACCGTCACACTTCAAATGGCCATCTCTTATGTCGTCTCATATAATCCTCTACACCACTCTTAGACCCCATGCAAGAAGACCAAATTGGCATCTTCACCGGTTTGCAGAACGAGCACACAATGAAAGAGAACCGAATTTGTCATCCCGCGCAAAGAGCTGTCATTTATCTTGGTAGTGAAATGAAAAGCTCATGGCCTCGGTACATTAATACCGCGCCAAAGAAAATGACGCCGTGCGTCGATGCGTGCACCTGGCGTTTCGACGACCGCGAGTCCTGACCTTGTGTGTACTCGGCTGGATCGCTGAGCCGTACACGAAACTCCTAGTAGGTGAAAATGGCCTTGAAATGTTGGGAGTTGTGTTGGGAGGAATATTTGTCGTCCTTCAATTACGGCGCCCGTATCTGGTGTCGCGTACATAAATATTAATGCGATCTGATTGTGCGGTTTGAATATGCAATGCTTCGAGTTAAAAGAAGAAATCTTCCTCCAGATTCCTCCAGATTGTCTGCACGCGATAGCAATTTTATTCGAGGTTCGAGGTGATGAAATATGTGTTTTAAACAGTGATAAGAGCATGCCAATTGAACCCCCCCCCCGAAACTGCACCAGACTTGTCGCCTGACAGTGTTTTATTTTATGTTCGCAACCACATTTACCCCGATTTGGGACAGTATGAATTTATTTGTGCATTCAAACGCCTGCATGCAAGTGCAGTCTACTTAGTCAAAAGTAATTTATTGCAATTTTATGTAAAACGTTGCAGGGTTTGGGTAGATTTACTTGAATAGCGTAAACAACAAACCCTATTGTTTTGTGCAAATAGGTCACGCGTAAAATGCGTGGAAAAGAAAGGGGTACTTTCCACGTGGCTGTGTTATCACATCAGTGAAAAAAGCCTTGAACCTGTTTTTCTTCACTTCACACTACACTTCGACTACAGATAGTAATAACAGCTCTGTAGCTTCTAGTGGATTACTTACAGTGGCTTTCTGTACGTAAACCAAGGAGTTAAAGAAACGGCAAACATCCGGTAGCTACTTCTGGGTGCTTTTTCTTTATGCTATGAGCATCTCCATTGATCTGACCGACGGACAAACGGGACGGATGCAATGGAGTTGTTCGCACGCTTTGAGATTGATTAGTTACATCCGGAGGGTTGTTGTTTGGTATCGGACAATGGCGGTGCCCTTTTTTGTTGGTTGCAAATGCTAAGGTAAAGCAAAGGCAAGATAACTGTAAGTGAAAATTAATGTTAAAAAAGGATGTATCTTTGATGGGGGTTTTTTCAACTGTGAGTTTTTGTTGCTCGTCATTTACTTTAGATCTTTAGATTGTATTTTAAATCTGTTATACAGTACGCAACATAACTGTATGAACGATTTAGCTCAAAATCATTAGGAGATCGATGAATGTTCAAGTAACGCTTATATCTGAAGAAACTAGCTTAAGAGGGCGTTGAATGTTACTCGAATCATATTTCCAAGAAGTCTTCCATAGAAATATTGTCACTTCTGCCTGAGCTTCCCTGAAGCAGTTAGCAAGGGACCTTAGCTGTGGCGATTCGTAAATATGTCAGCTTTTGCTATGCCTTAACATCACTTTATCCACGGCCTTGGCTACAAGAAGATTGGATAAGATTCTCCAATTAAGGTTTGCTCAAAAACTTCAATTGTTGAGGTCAGTTTGAAGTATCTTCGATCATAGTTGCGATCTCTATCAAAAATATTGTTTTACAATGACTATCAACTGATCACTCCAAGATGTTGTGACATAGACGACATCACCTCAGACATTACAGATCATCCCAGGCAGGTTTAATGAGTGGACCGTTCAGTTTCCTCATCAGATTTTGTAACATTTAACGGTCACTCAACACTATTAAGTATTCCAAATCTCATCTCCATTAGATGTTTTCGTAGTTTTTAAGCAATGAGAAGCTGTTGAGTAGGAAAACTTGAAGCCACTATAACTAGTGGAATGGTTGATCCTAACTCGGAGCATCATTACTTCTCCAAACGTACTTTCTCGACTGTTTTGATCATAAATGCTGCAAATAAATTGATAGGACGGAAATAGTTTGTTAAAATTTTGAAGATTTAATATAAAAAAAGTATATATATTTAGTTGTATCGCCAAAGAAGTAACGCAGCTTCTTTCCTCCTCCTTGTTCAGCCATCGCTTCACCTCAATTTGAACCTACCACGCCTCGTCTGGTCATGTAGACGACTTAAAAGTACATTACGATAGTCGTCCGGTGGCATTATCATAACCTAAGCACCCCACCAGAACATGACGAGTCCAATTTTCTGCATGATGGTTAGATCACCGTAAAGCTCTTAGATATTATCAATGTATCAGCTCTTCCATAGTCTTTCCTACCGTATGGGACCAAAAATCCTTTGAACCAACTCCGACATCTCAGACATCTCAATGGAGAAGCTTTCTTAGGCTGTAGTGTGACCGTAATCGTAACTTAATAACGATGCTGCTGTCAGTGCTGACATTTAACCTCAGATAGACGAAGCTTTGGGCGACTTCAGAGGTGCGTTCGTTTATCTGTACATCACCTCAGCGTAAGTCATGGTTGAAAGAGCTCAGAAGACATTTCAACCATCTCAATTATTATACAAGCTATAATTATGGTTATATAAGCTTTGAATATCTTATAAGATGATCAAGAAAGTCTTTCAGATCACCAAGAACATCGTTTCATTCAAAAATTGTATCCAAATTACTCAAACTGGACGTCATTGTAAAACAAATCCCAAGAAAGCAATTTTATAGCAAATCCCTGAATCGAGAAATAACAGCAACCAGGCAGTACTTCAATTTTCAACGCAAAACTAAATGAATTCATTGAGCGTAACGTATAAGAAATTCATCCAACGTTCTTCTTGAAGAATATCCTTCCATTCTTGCACATCTTTTCTCATTAGACAAGTTTCCATTTGCTACAAGTGTTGTGTTTACTACCGAACCTTGGCTACGCTTACAACAACTTACGCCGGATGGGATTGTTTTCCACTTACGGGAAACTTTTTCTCTTCCTTCCTCGTGCGCTTCCCCTTTCTCCTCCACCTCCTTCTCCTCTTCCAGACAATTAAATATGCACTAATGCTTTCACGCAGCACTAATAAAAACTATCTCCGAGTCGGCAGATGCTCCATTGGCCGCGAGTAGCAGAAGAGTAATAGCATTTCCTGTCCATTTTCTTTTCTGTGCTCGGCACTCCGGTTTACCCCGGGTTGGATATAGGATTACAAATTTCCGGTGCCATAACCCTAGCCATGACCGAGGTGAACGACCGGTACTTCAGCAAGCACGGCCACGAGCTACGTTTCGAGGTGGCGGAAACGTACGGCGAGGAGGTGACCAGCATCCGGAAGACGGCCGACCTCTGGACGAAGGACGTGATCGGATACCTGGGACCGCAGGAAACCTGCGTGCACGAGGGCCGTATGGCGGCCGCCTTTAATCTGCCAATGATTTCTTACGTGAGTGTAGAAGAACCTGCTGCTTAAGCTGGGATATCTGAGGAAATTGACGTTGCTTTTCCTTTCTTGTCCCGCACCCGGGAACAGTTCTGTACGCACAACGAAACGTCCAACAAGAAACACTTTCCAACGTTCGCACGAACGCGGCCACCGGATCTACAAATTTCCAAATCGGTCGTCTCGCTGCTACTCGCCTACAACTGGACCCAGGTAGGTGTGCACGGATTCGTTTCTGTTGGTGTGCATTTATGTATGTGTGCGTGTGTGTCTATGCTTTCGTTTTCGCCTTCAATTGTACGCTTGTCTGGCTGATTAGCAAAAACAAAAACCAAAACTGTCGCGTGTAAAACCAAACACTTGCCAAACAAAAAGTCTTCCCGCTACTCGATATGTGTCTTGCTGAAAGTAAAAAAACAAAACAAAACAAAGAAAAGAAAACAATTCGATCGAAAAAATGGAAAAATAGTTTTCCTCGGCTTCTTTAAGGTTAGTTTTTTGTATCGTGCTTCAGACAACGGTGAGTTCGATGCGGTTGCCGAAACGCTCAAGACAACACTGCGGACCGCGCACATCCGGATACGGTCCGTTGCGACCTGGACCGACATCTATCATCACGGGTATTCGAGCAATCCGTTCGAGCGGCTAGTGGAGGACACATATGTGGACACGAGAAGTAAGTTAGTGTGCAAGTTTTGGGGGGGAATTTTTAAAGAAAAAAATATACTAAATATGCTAGGAACAGTTTTGTGAATAAAGCTAGGAGACAAAGCGTGACGATATCATTGCTCTGTTAATTACTTTATTACTGAAAGCTTTGATAACCTGAGAAAAACAACATGAAATTGGAAGAATAACTTTCTTAGGAACAATTTCCATAGTAGATTTATAGATAAGAGCTCTTCTCAATGATACCTCAACATAACTATCTAAGTAAAAGGGTCTATGATGGATTAAGCTTCAAAATTTGAAGATTTTAAACAACTTTCTGCCAAAAAGTCGAGCAGTAATAGCAATTGAACCGAAGCGTACCGAAGCGTCTTACAACTGATATAACATTTTGACCATTGGTTCCGCCAACCGTGTCGTAAACTTGCATAACTTTTGTTGGTGATAAGCCCATAATCCCATTGTTGTCTGTTTTATTAGCTTTTACCCGTCAATTTGTATGTCAATTTTAGCCGTAAATCGTCAAAATACATACAAACAATCTTGGTCTTATGGTAAAGAGCATCCCTAATATATCAAATCTAGTTCTTAAAAATCTGTATCAACTAAGGCGAATCACGATCCACACGAGACTCGATCCCTTGAACTGTGTTGCGCTAGGTCAAGCACTAACTATTACCGCTATAGAGCCTCCTCCTTGCCATAAACGTTCGAACTGTAATATCAATCACGAATCGTTTGAACGTTGCAATACATTTGACGCAAAATGTGTTTATAATTGAAATGAAGTAATGTTTTTTTTTTGCTCCAAGCAGGAAAAAAGCTTCCTGATTTATCTCTCCATTTGTACTCATTTCGTTCGTTTACCATTAATCTGATTCTCACTTTTCTGAGCGCCAGTGTCGGTGATCAGATCGTTTAAACTTCAATTAATAGCATCCGTTTACCGAGCTGTCGTCTTGGAGGGGTAGTTTTTTTTTTTGATAAATTATTTTCAATTTGCTCCAATGACCCCCCCCGAGGGACGAACGCTTTCGTCAGTTTATGCTTAGCCATCATTCAAGGCGATCCACCAGAGGAAGCTTTTCCGTTTTGACGTGCTGTTTTTATTTATTCATCTTTCAACTTTTCCTTTTACACCGGTTCATTTCACCATTCCGCGGGTGCAACACTTTAGGCAGGCCATTAATCAATTTATTGACGTTTTTCTGACGTTCTGCTCCAACCTTGTTCCTCTTACCAAAACAGTTTATCTTGTGCTCGGATACCACTACGAACACATCGGGCTGCTGGTAAGCCTATGGCGGCGCGGTTTACTCGACCGGGGCGAATACTTTGTCGTCGGTGTCGACATCGAACAGTACGATGCTGCGCTGCCGACGAAGTATATGCACGGGCTGCTGCAGACGACACCGGATACGGATGTGGTCGAAGCGTTCCGGCACTATCTGGCCATCGTACCGTCGGCGCCGGTACGATTCGAAGAGTTTGCGGTTAAGGTGAGTGTTGAAAGTGTTGCTGTATCGTTTCACTGTCAGCGGATGATGGATAAAGGCGCACGACAGTGGACAGTGAAGCGGTTGAGCGGATTGTGATTAATCTCGTTAGCCAACAAGTGGTTTCGATTGTGTAGGTGAAGAATTTTTTGCACAACGTAATGAATTTGCAACTGATATTCCTTCTTTTTCAATCATAATACATGACAGCTTTGAATTGGAGTTGGACATAAAAAAGGTCCCTTTTTATGTATCTTATAAACTTATTGCCTTTATGATCGATGTATCTTATCAATTCAAATCTCTTTTTAAAGCTAATCCATTTCGGCTCAATGTCAGTTAATTTCATTTTCCTTATGTAACATCATAAACCATTAAATGGACTTTAATAAGTGTGATGTAAAATTTAAAAACCGTCAGGCTCTGTTCTGACCAGTAATAAAATGGATTTTATGAGCGATTAAACGAGCTCAGACAAACGCTTTTTTTTGCATAAATAATAACTTCCCGCACCGCAGTACCGACGAAGGAATATGAGAATATTTTCTTTTTTCAAATTTATTTTTAACTCAAAGTACCGCAACAGTTAATAGAATAAACCGGCGCACCATATCTGTCCGACTGAAGCTCCAAAATTGGATAGAGCGATTATTTACGAACCAAAATAAAATACCAGTCAGGCAACAAAAAACGACCATTTGGCTGGCGTTGAAATGTCTGGCACCGCGTTTCGAGTATTACCCCGACAATAAATCTTTCCTGCAAACAGCCAAATAAATACACAAAACGTGCGCTTTGATGCACTGGTTTGCACGATGCAAAACAGAGTTGCACATTTGTTGCACTCGCAGATACACAAACAGATCCAGCCGCGTCTGGTCTGGGTGTTTTTTGTTGTAGCAAAATTTCACTTTTCCCACATCAGATGGAACGGAAAAACGAACGTTAATTTATTACGATAACAAGCCCCGGGTTGGTTGTCGTGCGATATTTAACACGTTGTCCTTTCTCTCGCTTGACGCTTGTCGTTTCCCGCACCGCAGTACCGACGAAGGAATATGAGAATATTTTCTTTTTTCAAATTTATTTTTAACTCAAAGTACCGCAACAGTTAATAGAATAAACCGGCGCACCATATCTGTCCGACTGAAGCTCCAAAATTGGATAGAGCGATTATTTACGAACCAAAATAAAATACCAGCCAGGCAACAGAAAACGACCGTTTGGCGTTGAAATGTCTGGCACCACGTTTCGAGTATTACCCCGACAATAAATCTTTCCTGCAAACAGCCAAATAAATACACAAAACGTGCGCTTTGATGCACTGGTTTGCACGATGCAAAACAGAGTTGCACATTTGTTGCACTCGCAGATACACAAACAGATCCAGCCGCGTCTGGTCTGGGTGTTTTTTGTTGTAGCAAAATTTCACTTTTCCCACATCAGATGGAACGGAAAAACGAACGTTAATTTATTACGATAACAAACCCCGGGTTGGTTGTCGTGCGATATTTAACACGTTGTCCTTTCTCTCGCTTGACGCTTGTCGTTACAACAGGTTAACAAATATTTGGAGCTGCCACCGTTCAACTACCGGAATGCGTTGATCTTCTTGGGAGGTGTAAAGCAGGTAAATATTTATATTGCAAAACGTTCAACAGAGGTCTTACCATTACAGTGCTTTTGTTTTGTGGGTGATAAATGTGGGATTACCGAGCGGATGGTGACAGAGAGGACATGTTGTTGGAGATTAAGCTGTAACGTAATTTAAAAAGGAAGATTATGGCGTTGTTTTGATCCTTTTGATGGTGTCGCGTTTGTAGATGTTAAACTAATATTGTCTGGATGTTGTGATGATGTTTTTGAGAAGATTTTATTCTTAAAATTGTATTTTAAACCACTATGGGGAATTCGAGCAGGATTCGCATGATTAGCACGAACAAGACTTTCTTATTATAAATACTATAATTTAAAGCAGTTTTAAGTCTTCCCTAAGGACGAATGTTCGAAATGTTGGTTTACCCTTTTGAATTTAACTTGTTGGACTTATGTTAATACACAAGATGCGTTCAACATCTGTGAAACAATCAAGTTGAAGTTGATTTACTTCTAAGTAAATTCTGGCTGTGGAATGAATATCTGGCTTTGGAGTTCTTAAGGGAGTTTTAGTCGATTCCCCAAGAACTTTTCTTAGAACTAATAAGGTAATTGCTACCTAGTAAACTAAAGCTAAACAGCCAAAGTAAAAATATTCTTAGCGTTATCTTCTTTAACTTATAGAGCCCAAATGACATTGCCTTGCACTGAAAATGATTCCAGGTTGAAGCACGATTTCTTCAAGAAAGCTTTAAGATTCCAATTCCCACATCTGCTAGATTTTACATTGCAAAATCTCAGATTGTGCTGCGTTGCATTCATGTGATAGGAGCGATTTTATTACATCCTTCTACTGAGCTTCATGTGCCACTCAAGTAATAGAGGACATACTCTCGCACACACACATCATCCTCTCTTCGGGGAATCATTTTCCGACCGCATCCACCAACGCGCGCTCGTTATCGGATGCCGTCTTATCGATCGGACCATGGTTATTCATACGGAAATTGAATTAATATGCCACTTCCTTACGTTCGACGGTGGCCGACGGTAGATGGCAGGATGGCCGGGCACATGCAGCCACCAGGAATAAGTTGATTACCGTCCTTCTTGGTCGCTGCATATCGTTGCAGCGGTAGCACGAAAGAAAGAGCGCCAAGTACTTGAAGCACTAAGCACGCGGTAATCGTTCCACTCGGGGTTTGCTCGGGCTTGATTGCTATCCGATTACGATTCCGATCGGAAAGTAGGTTTAACCGAGATCAAGTAATGGTGTCTGGCTTTACGCGTGTGGAAGTTGCAATAGGATTGTTGCAATAGGAGACAGTCATAAAAAATGCTCCAGAAGCTGCAGATACAATTATCATCGAAACCACAGTAGCTCGATAACAATTCTGATTTCAATTGGTTTAAATACATTTTTCTAGTTCGAGTTTTGAAGTTGTTTTACTGTATTTATCTAACTTTTTATAGTTTTTAAACTCTTTTACTTTCTTCACAAACTTCTTACAAACAATTTTACTTTCATTCTTTCGTCGACTTAACTGTGCCAGTTGGAATGTTTGTTTCCTTATTGATTAAATTAATTTTAATTATTTACTTTCAATGTTATAACGTTTAATACATTACTTTATCTTTTTTTAAATTTCATTCTCTTCTGTTAAATTCTTCTGAAACCAAATGTTCATAACATAGTTTTGCTTCAAATTGGTTGTACTATTCAAATTATTTTACAGTCTTCCTCACTTCCTCATAAACTTATTAAAAACATTTTTTAAAATTTTGAGTCAATGCATTGTTGTAGTTGAAAGTCTTTAATATTCATTCACTACTTCTATCCACTTTTATTCATTTTCGTGTATTGTAAATTATTTCACCATTAATAATTTTTTATTTAACTTCTTAAAACTTTGATGAAACGTTCTCTTATTAAATTTGTCATAAATATATTTTTTTAAGAATGTGTTCTTTTATTATGTGTTCTTTTATATTGTTACTTTTGTTCCTATTTCATGTTTTTACACCTCTATATTACTTGTTGGTGTTTGATGTTGTTGTTTTGTATGTTTAATTGCTTTTTTTATTTGATGTTTTGATCCAATAAATAATTTGATTTTTATGGAATATTTTATTTCTAGGTCCATAATACATAAACTCCTTAAAAAGTTTGGCACAATTATTATCAACGCCAACAATGGTTTGATCCATGTTTGATCATTTGGTCAATATTGATTCGACCTAACAATACAGCTTATTTCCACAATTAAAGCATAACCACGGACAAAGAAAGCCAATGGAAACCCCAATGCAAAAGGAAAGATGAAGCTGCATCCATTGTTGTGCTGGCGCTATCGGTTCCGCAACACAATCGCATTGCTAATGGCTTAGTTTGCACTTTCCTGCATTACGTACAGATGTGCCCAAGTGCAGCATCTTTCAACCCGAACCCATCCTCCCAGGGTTTCCCCCGATGTCTTCAATGGAGAAGCATCAATAATCGATTTCATCTTTCCACTGCTACCCACCGATTGGCAACGATTCGTAAATAAGAAGTTACGCTTGATACGGATTTCGCACCGACAAGGAACCGCTTGATTGGATATCAGCTCAGAAAAGCTCCCTTAAAACTAGAATGACTTTAGATTCGTTCTGATACACTCATACCGAAGCAGCAGCTTTTAGGCAAGAGAAAGCATTCAATTTGCAGCTGCTAAATGGACGGTTGTTTCGGATTTGATTTGAAGCTCAGAAGAGTGTTTCCAAAGTGTTCCATTAGCGGTCCATTTGGTGACTGGATTTCGCCTTACTTAAATGATACTCTTGGGTTAGTTGTGAGTCTAGACTGGTTAGAGTATTCAAAACCGAATTCCGAATAAGGTTTGAAGCAGAATGCGACCATAAAGAAATAAAATTTATCTCACTTTTGATAGCTTTTTGCCGACTTCTTCAGGCTCTTTTCCAAGCTCTTTAATAATCTCTTTTCCTTTTTAATTCCAATCCCCTTTTAATCACGGCCCACCATAACGCATTACAACCCCTTCCGATAGATAAGGGCGGAAGCTGCCTATCTGTACGATGCGGTTCATCTGTATGCAAATGCACTGATGCAGGTGCTGCTGGCGGGCGGCAGTCCGAAAAATGGTTCCGCCATAATCGAAGCGATTAAGGGACGCGCTTACATGAGTGCGATGGGGTAAGGTGAACGAGCGAACGACCCGCAAACGTCATTTTAACCATCTGTCTCTCTTTCTCTCTCTCTCTCTCTCTCTCTCTCTCTCTCTCTCTCTCTCTCTCTCTATGCGCTCTCTACCAACAGCTATCTGGTGCACATCGACGAGAATGGTGACGCGACCGGAAACTACACCATTCTCGCCCGGAAACCCGTCCCGAGTACGGCCGCCGGCAACCAGTACGGATTGTTTCCGATCGGGCGGTTTAGCTCACCGACCGTGGATCGCATACCGGTAAGTACCAAACACACACACAGACACATATTACCTTCGTTTTGTGAACAGATGCACTTTTAATGGATTGCCGGAGGGTGGTTTAAAGCGGAAACTCTGCTAAAAAAAAGGACGACAAGAGGAGCATTTGCAACAAAAATATTATTATGGAAATGATATTCTGATAGCATAATGCGTTGCGGCCGATAGTGTTTGACGTATGGCTTTTTTATGATAACACTTTTCGTTACATTGGAGTTTCAATATTCAAATGCTTCATTTCCTATGACAGATGAGATTTCACGAAAGATGATTTAGTATTTTAAATGAAAAAAATAAATCATATTGTATTGTTCTAGTACCAACAGGAGCATTTTATGAGAATAATTTTTTGCTTATTTTGTAAGAACTATTAATCATTTAATTTAAAATTAGTGAAAATCGTACCTTAGGTGGTATATTGTAAGTAGTTTGCTCTGAAGCACTAGACCTATTAGCATTAGTATGTCGGAAGCGGTAAGATAGTAACGTTGGTAACGCACTGATATGCCACACGCCCCGGTATGGGTTCAAAGCTCAATTTAGCCCTCAATCAAAAACTTTACTCACGAGTCCTTAGCAAAATTTAAGGAATATTATACAAAGATTTTAAATAACTTTCTTGATTGAACCTAACGATGTGTAAATATCTAGTTTTTTTTACTTCATAAAATTTCATATTGGCACAATAATTGCAATGTGCAAAAATTATTTCTAAAACTAGATAACGTTAAAAACAATATCGTTTAAAGTGTTTTATGTACATATATTGCTGCAACTAAAGCTTTCTCATTCTTTTCTGTAAAAACAAAACAACAAAAACACCTTAAAACAACCCTTCTTCTTTGAACGCTTTTCTTGTACTTCTGCTCATCTTGAAATACGCGCTGTAGTTTAAAATTCAGGTGAGTGAATTCGATGTGTCCCGGTGTGTGTTCCCGTTTCATCCACGTTTAATTCTTCGTTCTGTTCCCTTTTTCTTCGTCTTCAGTGTATGTGTGTG
>KZ062135.1:149516-167290 GCA_002091835.1 Anopheles maculatus | reverse complement strand
TTTTATTCATTTTCGTGTATTGTAAATTATTTCACCATTAATAATTTTTTATTTAACTTCTTAAAACTTTGATGAAACGTTCTCTTATCAAATTTGTTATAAATATACATATTTTTTTAAGCATGTGTTCTTTTATTATGTGTTCTTTTATATTGTTACTTTTGTTCCTATTTCATGTTTTTACACCTCTATATTACTTGTTGGTGTTTGATGTTGTTGTTTTGTATGTTTAATTGCTTTTTTTATTTGATGTTTTGATCCAATAAATAATTTGATTTTTATGGAATATTTTATTTCTAGGTCCATAATACATAAACTCCTTAAAAAGTTTGGCACAATTATTATCAACGCCAACAATGGTTTGATCCATGTTTGATCATTTGGTCAATATTGATTCGACCTAACAATACAGCTTATTTCCACAATTAAAGCATAACCACGGACAAAGAAAGCCAATGGAAACCCCAATGCAAAAGGAAAGATGAAGCTGCATCCATTGTTGTGCTGGCGCTATCGGTTCCGCAACACAATCGCATTGCTAATGGCTTAGTTTGCACTTTCCTGCATTACGTACAGATGTGCCCAAGTGCAGCATCTTTCAACCCGAACCCATCCTCCCAGGGTTTCCCCCGATGTCTTCAATGGAGAAGCATCAATAATCGATTTCATCTTTCCACTGCTACCCACCGATTGGCAACGATTCGTAAATAAGAAGTTACGCTTGATACGGATTTCGCACCGACAAGGAACCGCTTGATTGGATATCAGCTCAGAAAAGCTCCCTTAAAACTAGAATGACTTTAGATTCGTTCTGATACACTCATACCGAAGCAGCAGCTTTTAGGCAAGGAAAAGCATTCAATTTGCAGCTGCTAAATGGACGGTTGTTTCGGATTTGATTTGAAGCTCAGAAGAGTGTTTCCAAAGTGTTCCATTAGCGGTCCATTTGGTGACTGGATTTCGCCTTACTTAAATGATACTCTTGGGTTAGTTGTGAGTCTAGACTGGTTAGAGTATTCAAAACCGAATTCCGAATAAGGTTTGAAGCAGAATGCGACCATAAAGAAATAAAATTTATCTCACTTTTGATAGCTTTTTGCCGACTTCTTCAGGCTCTTTTCCAAGCTCTTTAATAATCTCTTTTCCTTTTTAATTCCAATCCCCTTTTAATCACGGCCCACCATAACGCATTACAACCCCTTCCGATAGATAAGGGCGGAAGCTGCCTATCTGTACGATGCGGTTCATCTGTATGCAAATGCACTGATGCAGGTGCTGCTGGCGGGCGGCAGTCCGAAAAATGGTTCCGCCATAATCGAAGCGATTAAGGGACGCGCTTACATGAGTGCGATGGGGTAAGGTGAACGAGCGAACGACCCGCAAACGTCATTTTAACCATCTGTCTCTCTTTCTCTCTCTCTCTCTCTCTCTCTCTCTCTCTCTCTCTCTCTCTCTCTCTATGCGCTCTCTACCAACAGCTATCTGGTGCACATCGACGAGAATGGTGACGCGACCGGAAACTACACCATTCTCGCCCGGAAACCCGTCCCGAGTACGGCCGCCGGCAACCAGTACGGATTGTTTCCGATCGGGCGGTTTAGCTCACCGACCGTGGATCGCATACCGGTAAGTACCAAACACACACACAGACACATATTACCTTCGTTTTGTGAACAGATGCACTTTTAATGGATTGCCGGAGGGTGGTTTAAAGCGGAAACTCTGCTAAAAAAAAGGACGACAAGAGGAGCATTTGCAACAAAAATATTATTATGGAAATGATATTCTGATAGCATAATGCGTTGCGGCCGATAGTGTTTGACGTATGGCTTTTTTATGATAACACTTTTCGTTACATTGGAGTTTCAATATTCAAATGCTTCATTTCCTATGACAGATGAGATTTCACGAAAGATGATTTAGTATTTTAAATGAAAAAAATAAATCATATTGTATTGTTCTAGTACCAACAGGAGCATTTTATGAGAATAATTTTTTGCTTATTTTGTAAGAACTATTAATCATTTAATTTAAAATTAGTGAAAATCGTACCTTAGGTGGTATATTGTAAGTAGTTTGCTCTGAAGCACTAGACCTATTAGCATTAGTACGTCTGAAGCGGTAAGATAGTAACGATGGAAACGCACTGATATGCCACACGCCCCGGTATGGGTTCAAAGCTCAATTTAGCCCTCAATCAAAAACTTTACTCACGAGTCCTTAGCAAAATTTAAGGAATATTATACAAAGATTTTAAATAACTTTCTTGATTGAACCTAACGATGTGTAAATATCTAGTTTTTTTTACTTCATAAAATTTCATATTGGCACAATAATTGCAATGTGCAAAAATTATTTCTAAAACTAGATAACGTTAAAAACAATATCGTTTAAAGTGTTTTATGTACATATATTGCTGCAACTAAAGCTTTCTCATTCTTTTCTGTAAAAACAAAACAACAAAAACACCTTAAAACAACCCTTCTTCTTTGAACGCTTTTCTTGTACTTCTGCTCATCTTGAAATACGCGCTGTAGTTTAAAATTCAGGTGAGTTCGATGTGTCCCGATGTGTGTTCCCGTTTCACCCACGTTCAATGCTTCGTTCTGTTCCCTTTTTTCTTCGTCTTCAGTGTATGTGTGTGCGTGTGTTTTCCTTAAATCCGATCCAATTTTCCCTTACGATCAATCAACTTTTCTGGTGTTTATCGCAACACGCGTTCCACTACCACTAGTGTGTTTGTGATGCGGACATTCCGATGGAAGATGATCGATGTTGTTTTGGGGGGTGTTGATGTTTGTTCGTTTGTTTACTTCTGTCTCCTATCTCCTGTGCGCACGTGGCGTCACACCCGGTACAAACTTAAAATGATCACCTAATGGGATATCTTGCCGGCGTTCGTCCGGTTTTAGGTGGCTTGTTTTAGAATTTTTGTTATGATATAGTGAAATTGATTAATAGCTCGTTCTAGGGAAGAGGAAGAGCGTTTTAGAGCTCGTTTTAAAAACAAATTTAATTAAAAAACTCTAAAATAGAATGCATGTTTACCTAGAATTTCTTGCTTTTTAATGTCACTGCTTTGGTAGCGATTTGGTATGCATGGTTCAGTATGTTGTTCTAATTTTGGAATTAAAATTCTAATGTAAAATAAAAATTGTTTATAAATTTATTCGAGTCATTTTAATGTTTCTAGGTTGTGAATATTGCTTATTGAAATATGACTTAATAGCTCTTGTATTTAAAGCTTGTTTATGTATTGCGTACATTTCTCGTTCAATGTTTAAACGTTAAATAATGTATATATTTTGTAGAGTATTGTATATAAGGTGATATTACTAGTTGATTTATATTACTTTCCTTTATATTTTTCTGATTTTCTTTTCCAGTATAGCTTATTTTTATTTTTTTTCCTCTTTATCATAAGAGTTACTTATAAATTTTTGTACAATATCAGAATTAATTTATTATTTTTAAAGCATTTCTTATAGTGAAGTATACAATATACTTTAAATAATTTTAAATCTTTCATTCGATGGTTACATGTGATTTTGTTTCTCCTGTTTTCGGCAAAACTTTTTTAATTTACTTAAACCGATAAATTACTAATCATTTACTCTTTTTAACTGATAATACATTAAATAAATTATAATTATTTATAAATGTAAACAACATCAATCAAAACCATTCGAACAAACATTTAAAGAGAACCAAATGAAAGGACAAACAGTCATTGAGGAAGCATTAAAAGAAACAGCTAATGCAAAACAGTATCATGTTCCTCATCGTTTTAGCACCACAAATCATTAGGAAACCCTTTTTTGACATTTCCTTTACTCAACAGTCAACCTTCGGAGTCCTTATTTCAAAACTGTCTCAACCGTTTAACCTTTCACAAGCCGGCTACTCATTGTCCCACGGGAATCTGTCCCGTATCTTTTGTTCGCATTCATTTAACTTAATTGTGGGTTTTCATCGTTCTCACACCAATGAGTCGCCGTCGGAGTTTTGATTAATTGACGATACGCTTGGGATAGCTCCCCTTTTTCGCCAATATTTCCGTACACTTTTTCTTGCTTCAAGATTCCAGTAGCTCCTTGTATTGATATTATATTCATCATCCTGATTTTTTTCTTGACTGAATGATCTTTTTTTTTTGTGCATGGTTGGAACAGAGTTGGAGTCCCAAATTAAAAACGGAGAGGATAACAATGCAGTCTTTTCCACACTTCGCTTATCTAACTTTTGGACGGTTTTTTTTCTTCCTTCTTCATTTCCGCAAACAGGAGATTCGCTTGTTTGATACGATCGATTGGGTCGGATCCGGTCCTCCGGTCGCAGAACCTCGGTGTGGATTTCGTGGCGAAAAGTGTATCAGTAAGTAAAGCTATCGTCGTCGCTCTTAAAACCGGAACCGGGCATCTCATTCATACCGGCCTTTCTTCTTCTGGAACTATTCAACACACGGAACAGGTTACACGGGCGAGATAACGGGCGGTATAGCGGGGGGTGCCTTGTTGCTGTTGGGTGTCGTCTCGCTCGTCCTCTACCGGAACTGGCGCTACGAACAGGAGCTCGACAGCCTGCTGTGGAAGGTGGACTTTCGCGAAATTCAGATGCACGAGAATGAGAAGGAAACGGCCGGACAGAAAATGACACGGGTAAGTACCGTGGGGGGTGCCATTTTTGACAGGTGCTAACAACAATCGAACAAAAAAAGATCTCTACCATCATGCTCGATTGAGCATTGATTTATGTGAACTGTTTGAGGCTCGACAGACTCTCGATCAATCGGTCAAAACGAAAAAACAAAAAGGTTTGTGACCTAGATTTATGTAAGAGCTTTTTACCGTGGTGTGTTTTTTTTATTGTTGTTGTGCGACATTGTTTGAACATTTCGTGCAAAATGTATCAACACGAGCAGGAACTTACCGTCACCCGCTGGTAATTGGGGCAGAAACCAGCAATAGTGACACACAGCACGCAATATACCAACTGATGAGCGACCATTGTTGGGTCGATGACCTGAACCGAAAGAACCAAAGAAAAACTAAAGAGCTGCACTATAGGAGGAGAAGGCGGTCAAATTTGAGAAAAATCGACTGTTTTAGACCTCAAATTCTTTATAAGTAATTCACTTTCATTATATGATGTTTGAGATAACAACACTATTGTACAATAGAGTATGAAAAGCATTTAAAAGCGCCCTCTGGATGTCAAAAACATAAATCTATGAAATTGGGTTGTAAGCCAAGGTATATTAAAGATAGAAGGTAGAGTTATCTAGAGCAAATTGACGTTTCGCGACATGACAGGACTATACCAATGTTATTGTTTGCTCCACACTCCAAGTCCACACTGCGGACTTGGAGCCGCAGACGCCTTTGCCACCGAAAAGCCCATACGTTAAACTCACAACCGCCCTAGATCGTTTAATGGAATAATTTAAATCACCGACAACTATTTGCTCCTGCAAATCACCAAGCTAAAGTTTGATATACACAAAAATGTAAACACAAACAGTAACAAACCTGACAGACATATACCAAAAATGTCGACGGTCAAACTTGATAGAAATTCACCTGGTATATTATAAACACCTTGGTTGTAAGCACAATAAGAAACACTTTTATTAGCATTTTATACACACTGAAAAGGTATTTATTATCTGGTGGACTTATCCTAACCTCACCCATAGTGAAGCTGACCCACACAACGTGTGAACATGCTAGCTTATGTCGTTTGAAAATAAATAAATAATAACGATTTCCGGCTCGGTGCGTGTTTGGGGCCTTTTGTATTTTTGTTGTAAAGAATCCAACCGACCAGCAGTGGAACGGTCGACTTGCGACCAATGTGTATGTTAATGTGTATGTGAACGAGCATTTATTATTAATATTTTGGGAGAGGTCTTTCAAGTTGAGCAAGGTAAAGTGTTTGATAAGGGTCATGTTCAATCATTTCCCTCTATTTTGCACCCGATTTTTGACCTTTTGTCGCCGTTTCGCATGCCAATTTTGCTAGCCGTTGATCGGTGGTTATGAAAGAATGTGCTCAGGTTATTTTTAGATGTCATAGATATCGGTATTCAATATTGCAAACGGTTTGTTCTATCATTGTTTAAAAACTTTTTTTTCTGCAAATATTGACATATTGGAGAGTGAAATCTTGAGAAAAAATTACATTGGATTTACATTAGTAAATTTTAATTTTAAATTAATTATATTTCGATTTATAAACTATAGAATCTATACGATGGAGGCGCATGGTACTTCATAATGGAGGCGCCTGGTGTATTAAACTTTCTATGAAAAATATTGCTTTCTCCAGTTGCTTTAACAGTTTAAAATAAAGTTTTTTCTATTATTTCCCTTCACAGACTACCCACCCATTAATACGGACGAGTCAGGTGAGCTTAAGCTCTAACCCGGACCTAGACTTCCGCTACTCCACCATCTTCACACCGATCGGACTGTACAAGGGGCAGCTGTACGCGATCAAAAAGGTGAAGAAGAAAAGCATCGACATTACGCGGGAGATGAAGAAGGAGCTCAAGCTGCTGCGCGACATGCGGCACGATAATCTGAACGCATTTATCGGGGCCTGTACCGATCCGCCCAACATCTGCATCATTACGGACTACTGCAACCGGGGCAGTTTGAAGGTGAGGTTGTTTTATTTTATAACTAATGCATTTTATATACATTTAACTCACACCGTTCTCACTCTTACTAATTCACCGTAGGATGTGCTGGAAAACGACGACGTAAAGCTGGACAACATGTTCACGGCCTCGATGGTGGCGGACATACTGCGCGGCATGATATACCTGCACGAGTCGCCACTTCGATTTCACGGCTCGCTGCGTACGTCGAACTGTTTGATCGATTCCCGCTGGGTGGTGAAGCTGAGCGACTTTGGTCTGTTTGCGTTCAAGCAGGGTTCGGAGGACGTGCCGGACGAGAAGGAAAAGCTGGAGGAAAAGTGTCAAAGTAAGTGGCGTGCGGTAAAGCGGAAATCGGGTTCGGGATGGCTGGTAGAACAGATTTACAGTGTGCAATCTAACAATAGCTTTGACGGAACGCATCGTTTCAATCTGCCTGGAAGTAGTTGTTTATATGAAGGAGAGTAAGATAAACAATGCTGGTATTTGTAGCAGAAATCGAAGCCTAATCACCTACTTGAGGGACAAGATCAGTCAACACTTTTGATGCTACTTGGCGTGTACTTAAAATGCCGTAAAGAAACGTTTAATGTATTTTTATACTTGGTTTTAACGTAAATAACTTCCTATAATGTTGGGCGGCCCGGTGGTGATGCGACAGCGGCTCCAGTCTTCACACGGCAGGACCGGGGTTCAAGTCTCATCTGGGCCGTTCCCCCATAGTGAGGATTGACTAACCAACTATGCGGTATCAATAAGGCTAGTAAGCCAGAAATGGCAGGCATGACCAAGAGGTCGTTAGGCCAAGAAAGAAGAATGTTCCAATAACAAATATTTAACAAAAGAACTGATTGATCAGTTAATTGGATAGATTGCTTATTGACTTAATAAGCCTAAAAGTGGGCAATATCTGTTATTAATTGCCTATGATTCAAAGAAGCCTAGCGAGCAAAAGTTATTGTATCAAAGGCACAGTTTATCTATCAAAATCTAAATCATTCTAAAAGGAGGAAGCTGCTAGTGGGCTAATTTGAAATAAAAAGTTATGTATAATCGAGATTAAGCCGCTTATACTTTAAATTTCTATTTCTTTCGCTTCTTTCAGAACTATTATACCGCGCACCCGAGCTATTACGAGCCGGCCCCACCGTAACCGTACCGGGCACACCGAAAGGTGACGTCTACTCCTTCGGCATCGTGCTGTACGAAATCTTCACCCGGCGTGGTCCATTCGGCGAAATCGAATGCACACCGATGGAGTGTCTCAAGCGTGTGCTGAACCCACTTGACCCAAACACACCCTTTCGGCCCGCCATCCAACCACTCGAAACATCGTTCGACTGTGTGCGTGAGTGTTTGAAGGAATGTTGGGCCGAACGGCCGGAAGATCGGCCCGACTTTAAAGCGATTCGCAACAAACTGCGTGTCCTCCGGAAAGGTATGCGACCGAACATTTTCGACAACATGATGGCCATGATGGAGAAGTACGCCAACAATCTAGAGCAGCTGGTCGACGAGCGTACCGATCAGCTACAGGAGGAGAAGAAGAAAACGGAAGCGCTACTGCTCGAGATGCTTCCCAGACCGGTGGCGGAACAGTTGAAGCGTGGCCATAAGGTGGAGGCGGAAAGTTACGATCTGGTAACGATTTACTTTAGCGATATCGTTGGCTTTACGTCGATGTCGGCGGAAAGCACACCGCTGCAGGTGGTCGACTTTCTGAACGATCTGTACACGTGCTTCGACTCGATCATAGGGCATTACGATGTGTACAAGGTGGAAACGATCGGGGACGCGTACATGGTCGTGTCCGGGCTGCCGATCCGGAACGGACTGATACATGCGGCCGAGATTGCTTCGATGTCGCTGCAGCTGTTGGAAGCGGTGGCCGAGTTTAAGATACGCCATCGACCGAACGATCGGTTGTTCCTACGGATCGGTATCCATTCCGGGCCGGTGTGTGCCGGTGTCGTTGGGCTGAAAATGCCACGGTACTGTCTGTTTGGCGACACGGTCAATACGGCGTCACGCATGGAATCAACCGGCCAGCCGCTCAAGATCCACTGCAGCTTACAGACCAAAGAGATCCTCGATTCGCTCGGTGGATATCACTTCCAGGAGCGGGGCCTGGTACCGATGAAGGGCAAGGGTGACCAGCGGACATTTTGGTTGGTGGGTGAGGATCCGGATGCAAGGGCCCGTCGCACGAAAGAACGTACCGAGCGACGGGGTTCGCGTGCGCTCAACAAATATCTCGGCATGCTCAAGAGCGTCACCAATCTGCCGGGGGTGCGCAGTTCACTGAAGAGCCGTGGGTTGGGTTTGCCGCGCGGTTCGCTGCCCCGCTCGTCTAGTCTGGAGTCACCGAAAAGACTGAGATTCGCCAGTGGAGCCATGCTCGAGCAACATCGGTACCATCGGTAGGTGAACGCTAAAAGCGTAGAAAAGAAGGACTTGAGACATGAGGTTACAGGGAATAAAATTATGCTTGTTTACTCACACCAGGTATAGTGATGATGCGCTGATGGAAGTCATCTCGGACAGTAGCATCCGTCGATCGGATTACAGCATTTCGGACGGGGCCGAAGACATTACTGCCTCGTGTCCGTGCATCGAGCATCTCGGGACGAGCCAATCGGCGGAACCGGCCAGCTTCCTGCTAACCAACTGCCCAACAGTAACGACACCTCTGCTCAACAACAGCATCGCCACCTAGACGAGAGAGAGAGAGAGAGAGAGAGAGAGAGAAAACATAAGCGGAATGGTTTAACTTTATCCTTCCTTCTTACCGATATCTAGTCATACGCTCAATGTCTGTGTCTGTGTGCTTAATTTAACGATAAGCATAAGGTGATAATGAAAACAAACTAGACAAACAGCTGACTCCGTCAAAAGCTATATGTTGTAATACACAAACACAAAGAAACAGGTACAGTGGAAAGGCTAGTGTGCAAAAGGAATTTATACACTCGATGGAGACTTCTCTGCTGCTGGTTGCCAGCAAACGAAAATGGAGCGTAAGGAAAACAGTATTGTGCCGCATAGAAAGTGCAACGCACTCACACACATCTACCCATCCTTATCAATCACTGTTGTTCGTTTTTGTAATGTGTCGTCAACAAACATATAGTTGTGAAATAAACCCTACATAGTTCACACAACGAATCGGCTGTCTAGTGTAAAACTTATATTAAATGCATGTGTTATGAATCGGATTTTTCAAACGACTGCACGCTTTCTTTCTACGAACACTGCTGCCATCTAGTGGCGAATAGTGAAAGCTGCACTGTGGTGTGAGCTTCAGTTGGAGCTTTATCTGGCTTGCTACGAGTCCTTTTTTACTATCCTTCGTAACTTCGCTAACTGAGTATTGCAGAAATTTCAAAAATATTGGCCTAAAGGATCTTAAAACAATAATTTCTAAAATTAAGAAACATCTACATTGAGAAAACTTTGCTGAATTATTACACTGGCAAAATGATAAAAATAATTATACTTACTGCTCAACCAGCATAACTTAACATATATCATCAGCAAAGGAACGGTGAATGATTGAACTATTGGTGATACTATCACATTGATGGCTTTCTAGTAATGTTTTAAGGCATAAGTAAACAAGCGTTTGTTCTTAATATGTATTATCTCGTTTATTTTTTCAATGTTATATTTCGAGCAACAGAAACAATCCATTTTAATAAGAACGAATAGAGTCCTAGAAGCTCAAAACATTTTAATAAAGGAGCTTAAACGATTTTAATAATCCAGCCATCATTCCATAACAAATAGTTAAGCTAGTGACGGCATTTACAAAATCTTCTATCATGGCATAAATCCGCCGCAAACAATCCCACAACACACAACACAACCAACGCAGCTTTTGATAAGCGTCAGTGCGCTAGTCACGTTGCAGCAACGAAAACATCCACCAGCGATGCAGGCGATTACGTCGACACACGACCCTCGTAAGGCAGAAGCGAGCAGAATCACCCCAAACCCATACACGAAAGCATATATTCCCCAGTTCTCGTAACGGTTTTGGGAAAATTTATTAGTTAACCTAGCATCTTTCGTAGAAAACTACTCACTAATCATAGATTGATGGTGGAAGTGAAATAGGTTACGTTAGGGGTGCTATACTTAGCAACAGCCGTCCTAGAAAAGCGATGGTTCAGTTGGCCAATCCATAAAGTATTCTGCCTGTATTTGACTGTTTTTGATCACCATTATTTAGTATACTTGTCTATTTTTTCGCACTACAATTGCGAAACCTCGGCTCTAGAGTTAATCTTTGAGTGTTAATTAACATTTTAAACCAAACAGGACAGCAGAACTGAAGCTAAGCTAGTGACGGCATTTACAAAATCTTCTATCATGGCATAAATCCGCCGCAAACAATCCCACAACACACAACACAACCAACGCAGCTTTTGATAAGCGTCAGTGCGCTAGTCACGTTGCAGCAACGAAAACATCCACCAGCGATGCAGGCGATTACGTCGACACACGACCCTCGTAAGGCAGAATCGAGCAGAATCACCCCAAAACCAGCTGATGGAAAATCAATCACACGCATCTTGCGTCTGGAGTTTCAGTTCCAAAACTGTGCTCCATACCAGTACGTCTTTTGCAAATTGCAGGCCTATCGGACGCAGAGTTTCACCATCATTGCCATCTGCTCAGGAGTCGGCTAATCGCAATCTTCCCTAGAGAAGCATGAGCTAGTATCAATGTTATGCTGCAAACGCTCGCCATGATCGAACTTGCGATCATCGACTGTCGTCCACTCACACAGCATAAACATAATGCGACATCAACATGATAAGCCTAACGACGACGGTTTCTGACAGCTCGAAGTTGAAGTCTCAGTCCCGGTTTAGTGAATCCATTCTCCAGCGCAAAGTTGCTGGCGTTGATTGAATAATCGATGATGGATTTGTTTGTCTTCTTCCATCGTGCGCCCTACCTGCCCCAGCCCTTTCTCGACGCATTCCACATTCCCATCGGGCCTGATCATACACACATATTTTGGCAAATCTCTTCCGCTACTCGCTTCTTTGGCTCGCATCTTCTCGCATCTCTTTCCACGACGCTTGCTGTGCTACTTACTCACCTTGATCATTCGCTCTCCGTCGCTCCCTATCGAGCTGCTGATCGCTATTGCGCTCTCTGTTTGATCGAAGTGTCAAACACCTTCTCGCTCGTTCTTTCACCAGCAATGGCTCTCTCACGTACACACACATTCTAACGCCTTCTGACGTTTCCAGTCGTTCTTTGGAGCTTCTTTGCGTCTTCCAGCCCTTCCTTGCTTCTTTCTTCTTCTTTTGCCTCTTCTTTACTTCATCTCTTATTCATACACAATTCTACGCAACAACAAAAACGCGCTATCAACACACCACCCTATCGCCTTCTCGCTCACTCGCTTGGTCTCACGCACGCTCTTTCAGCGCCTACTATTTCGTCTGTTTCTCGTTTGCATATGGTGCTTTGTTTTCGCTGTTGAGCTCTGTTTTCATCTTCCCTTTTCAGGCCACCTCGTCTTTCTCTCCGCAACCAACTCGACACATACACAAATCCCTTTTCAAAACTCCCTTTCTTCAACACATCTCGCTTACTCCTTCAAGAGAACTCTATCTCTCGCTCTCTCTGTCTTCACTCCAATAGTTGTTCGCTCGCACTGACACTGGCGATGATGATGATGGTGATGACGATGACGGGTTCTGATAATGCTTTGAACTCTACTTCTGCGATCTTCGAACCCGCCGCTGTACTCCGACGTTGCTGCACACACTCCCTCCCACCACCTCCTCTTCCTTCCTCTTCTTCCTCACTCTCTCACACACGCACACTGGCTCCCGTACGGCACACGTACGGAACAACACGACACGGCACTCCGGCCGTCTCCGCCTGACCAGACTCTGGCACTGGAAGAAGGCAACCAAATTGCTCTCGCGCACGCCGTAACGCAATGCTCGTTCAATCAATGCCCACTATTATTGCTATTATCATTATGTTCACAGCCTCCCATCCCTTCCCTACCCCCTACTACCCTGCCCGAGGATCAACGCCACGCTTTTCCCACTCTACCGTTTGACTGCGTTCGATCAGCACATGTAAATTGACTGCAAAAACACCTACACCGACTCGACCGCTCGACACAGATCGACGCTGGACGACGCACGCTCTGCACTCTGCCTGTGGCTCTGTGTGTTTTTCCCAATCAATCACATTCACAAACAACGCAACGACACGCTGCACGCACAACCATCTCCGGCCGAGACACGATTTCAACGAACACCAACGAACTGACCCAACTCACCGCGAACTGCACGCGATCACGTCGACGGATCTCATGAGATGCTCTGCCGTTGACCGCGCGCACACCGTCTGCGTGAGCAGAAGGGCCGATTGTTTTGATTTCGCAGCATCCTGGAGAGGCAGAGGCCCAACACTCACGGCGGATGCGTATCAGCACGATTGGCCGGCTACACACTGTGCCCGGGTGGTTTCCATTGGCAAATTGGCAGCGGCATCGAGAGCTCACGAACTGTGCTACGGAATGAGCAACAGGTTACTCTTTTTCTACAGCTCTGACGGAAGAAATATGTGACACAGATTGTTCAGAGATTGCTCAGTGGTTAGTAAATTAAATTAATCGTCATTATCGAGCGCCGTCGACAGTGTGCAGTCGGCCTGATGAGCGCCTCCGATACTCCCACTGAGCGACCGAGACCGACACATCTGATAAGAGCGAGACTGCTGAGTACCGGCCGTGCAGTTGGAAATGGGAGCGTGAGTAATCGAGTCCGCGTTGCACAAAAATGCCGGTTCAATGCATTTGCTCGTGACAGTGCAACAGGGCCCGAAGAATGTTCCTCATCGAGATACAGTGCGGAACAACGAATGCCGCCACGCATCGAGGTGTGTTTGGTAGTCTGAGATTGACATAGATTCTTCGTTTATTCAAAGTTTATGAGAGTCCAACAAACGATTGTCACCTTACGCTGTAATTAAGCTCTATCGGACGATGTAGATAAGCCTTTGGTAGCCTTTGGGTTTTACGTCAATGAATCCTACGTCACTGCCGACTGTTGCCGGGCAAGCACTAATTGTATGCGAATGTGCATGGACGGTTTGTTTTAAGCGTGACCGTAACGTTTATTTTACAATTACACCGAATGTGTGACAGTTATTCTTGCTCTTCGCGAGGTGCAACACCAGCCCACATTTCGCTAATAGACACTAATTGTGTGCTAATAGCGTTTGCAGAAATAAAATTAGCCCGGGGACCGATCGGCGTCGGCGATTGCTGTTTTCTGTGCTGACGTAAAATTTATTTTGTAATTTTAAAATTTGATAACGGATAGCAGGATTACGTCATTGGCAAAAGCAAAAAAACAAAAGTTGCCCAATTTTATGCTCAAATTCATCAGATTAAATGACGATTTCGGGGCTTGAACGTTTGCTAAGAATGATAAACTCCTTCGCTGCTATGTAAATGTACAACCGAGACATAAAATCTCTCTTTAAAAATGTTAAATTATTTATCATAAGTTTTGCTTTAGTATAAATCTATTGGAGTAAACAACAATTTTAAGGATTCGTCACAGTTGGTTACAGTTGTGCTATGTGATGAGCGAATGTCAAGAACAGATAGTTAATAGAATAGTATATTACCACTTTTTCTGCCAAACATCTCGTAACTCTTACAACAAGCATCAAGCGAAAGTGAAACTTAAATAAATATTCAATAATCAAAAACCTGTTAGCGGTCAACCACAACCAACATCAATGCAATTGCCGCACGCGTTCTTCTGCTGATAGCACGATGATCATCACTCTAGAACTCGCCATTGCACGATCACCTCCAATTTTGGTCGACCTTATCGAGGTCGTCGTAACCGTGGCATGACAGGTTTTTGCTCTATTTTACTTTCTTTCCACCAATTTTGCACACTTTCGCTCAGCTGATAGTGACCGGATTCGAACGAATTTCCTGGAATTGCTTGTCGTTAATTTATTTTAAAACATTCCTGCCTACCATCAGCGCATAATGACCCGATGAACTTGTTGTGGATGATTGTAGGCACCACTGTGTGGGTTCCTCTCGTATGGTATGCCAATACTTTAGGCACGGCACGGCAAAAAAACACAACAACACCCGAAACTTCCGACGCTGAGCGATTGCATGCATGGGGTCGGTCGGAAATTCAGAGTTCGCAAAAATATGGTGTCCCTTATCAGCTCGAAGGACGCCCGAGCCGGACATAAAGCATCGCAAATTGGTTTGCTCCGTTGCGTTTCGTGCTGCTCAGATAGCGTTTTTCTGAGAATTGAAAGATTGATTATTGTGGAGATGGTTTGACCGCTAGTAAAGCATAAAAGCAAGCAGCTTCTCTTTAAATTGTGTTTGCAGTTTGTCGCTAGCCGAAATACAAGCACTGCGTTAGTGCAATTCAATCTTTATTTATTACGAGCGCTGTCATCAATCATGCCACGCTGCTGGCGTTGTGCCCTACAATCAGAAAATATTGTGAGGCGTTCCTGTTTAAGCTGTTTTTTGTTTGTATTCGGAATAATGTACGACTTTTAACGAGCCTTCTCCTTCTGTTTGAGATCGTCAATTCGTTTCCAGTAAACTCCAACCACGACTCAACCAGTGTCATGCAAATAATAAAGGGCATTGCACTATTGTGACAGAAGTAAGAACTGCCTCTATTCTGTAAACTGTTTGCGAAGACGATTGCGGATGCTGAATTCAATTATTAACTATCTGATGACAGTACACCTCCATACATTCTAGCGGTTAAGCGATAGTTATGGATGAAATTACTGCGGTATTCCTTAAGTTATATTTATACACATTCTATCATATATTATGCTCACAATTCTTCTTGAAAAATTTCCTCCCTAGAACTATCATCATGGAGTAAACCAACATTCGCTATAAATAATTCCGTGCTCATAGTCTGCCTCAAAGTCCACTTTCTCTTCCGCATTTGTCTATCATTAGAGTAATCTCGTTTCATTCTGTTTTTACTTCCCGAGCGATGGCATTCACGGTGCGCGTACGTGCAAGAATCCAACCATTTCTTTCCATTTCCGCCATTTGTGAGCTTCCGGTTGAGCTTCGATTCGTAGGTTAGCTACGTGATAAAAACAGATACTGGGATGACGGGTGCTGGTTTTTTTTCTAATGCAGACTATTCGATAACCGTAAGAGACGTCCCATAAGCTCTCTGCTGGGTATGAGGTAAGCATTTATAAGTTTGGTGCATGTTTCCTTTTTGCTGGAAAAGGAATGAGCTTAGAATACTTTTTTGTTGAACGTTGTTGAATCTAAACTTATAACCAATACTATCGATTTTACATTGTATTATAAAAAACAAGCTCCATTATCAAATCGTACAGCGCATGATTCATATTTGCTATAATAATCTTTATAACATCTTTTCGCAAATTGAATTTTACGTCAGCACAGAAAACACCAATCGCCGAAGCCGATCGTTCCACGGGCTAAATTTATTTCTGTAAACGCTATTAGCACACAATTAGTGTCTATTAGCGAAATGTGGGCTGGTGTTGCACCTCGCGAAGAGCAAGAATAACTGTCACACATTCGGTGTAATTGTAAAATAAACGTTACGGTCACGCTTAAAACAAACCGTCCATGCACATTCGCATACAATTAGTGCTTGCCCGGCAACAGTCGGCAGTGACGTAGGATTCATTGACGTAAAACCCAAAGGCTTCCAAAGGCTTATCTACATCGTCCGATAGAGCTTAATTACAGCGTAAGGTGACAATCGTTTGTTGGACTCTCATAAACTTTGAATAAACGAAGAATCTATGTCAATCTCAGACTACCAAACACACCTCGATACGTGGCGGCATTCGTTGTTCCGCACTGTATCTCGATGAGGAACATTCTTCGGGCCCTGTGGCACTGTCACGAGCAAATGCATTGAACCGGCATTTTTGTGCAACGCGGACTCGATTACTCACGCTCCCATTTCCAACTGCACGGCCGGTACTCAGCAGTCTCGCTCTTATCAGCAGTGTCGGTCTCGGTCGCTCAGTGGGAGTATCGGAGGCGCTCATCAGGCCGACTGCACACTGTCGTCGGCGCTCGATAATGACGATTAATTTAATTTACTAACCACTGAGCAAACTTTGAACAATCTGTGTCCCATATTTCTTCCATCAGAGCTGTAGGAAAAGAGTCACCTGTTGCTCATTCCGTAGCACAGTTCGTGAGCTCTCGACGCCGCTGCCAATTTGCCAATGGAAACCACCCGGGCACAGTGTGTAGCCGGCCAATCGTGCTGATACGCATCCGCCGTGAGTGTTGGGCCTCTGCCTCTCCAGGATGCTGCGAAATCAAAACAATCGGCCCTTCTGCTCACGCAGACGGTGTGCGCGCGGTCAACGGCAGAGCATCTCATGAGATCCGTCGACGTGATCGCGTGCAGTTCGCGGTGAGTTGGGTCAGTTCGTTGGTGTTCGTTGAAATCGTGTCTCGGCCGGAGATGGTTGTGCGTGCAGCGTGTCGTTGCGTTGTTTGTGAATGTGATTGATTGGGAAAAACACACAGAGCCACAGGCAGAGTTCAGAGCGTGCGTCGTCCAGCGTCGATCTGTGTCGAGCGGTCGAGTCGGTGTAGGTGTTTTTGCAGTCAATTTACATGTGCTGATCGAACGCAGCCAAACGGTAGAGTGGGAAAAGCGTGGCGTTGATCCACGGGCAGGGTAGTAGGGGGTAGGGGGTAGGGAAGGGATGGGAGGCTGTGAACATAATGATAATAGCAATAATAGTGGGCATTGATTGAACGAGCATTGCGTTACGGCGTGCGCGAGAGCAATTTGGTTGCCTTCTTCCAGTGCCAGAGTCTGGTCAGGCGGAGACGGCCGGAGTGCCGTGTCGTGTCGTGTTGTTCCGTACGTGTGCCGTACGGGAGACAGTGTGCGTGTGTGAGAGAGTGAGTAAGAGAGAAAGAGAAAGAGAGAGGGTGCGCTGATGTGTGTGGCTGCGCATAATTCTCGTCGATCGCGCGCGCGGTTTGTAAGTGAAAAAGTGCGAAAGAGCAAAGATAGTGTTGTTGGTTGAAGTAAGAAGA
>KZ062135.1:82233-148155 GCA_002091835.1 Anopheles maculatus | reverse complement strand
TCGTCAATTCGTTTCCAGTAAACTCCAACCACAACTTAACCAGTGTCATGCAAATAATAAAGGGCATTGCACTATTGTGACAGAAGTAAGAACTGCCTCTATTCTGTAAACTGTTTGCGAAGACGATTGCGGATGCTGAATTCAATTATTAACTATCTGATGACAGTACACCTCCATACATTCTAGCGGTTAAGCGATAGTTATGGATGAAATTACTGCGGTATTCCTTAAGTTATATTTATACACATTCTATCATATATTATGCTCACAATTCTTCTTGAAAAATTTCCTCCCTAGAACTATCATCATGGAGTAAACCAACATTCGCTATAAATAATTCCGTGCTCATAGTCTGCCTCAAAGTCCACTTTCTCTTCCGCATTTGTCTATCATTAGAGTAATCTCGTTTCATTCTGTTTTTACTTCCCGAGCGATGGCATTCACGGTGCGCGTACGTGCAAGAATCCAACCATTTCTTTCCATTTCCGCCATTTGTGAGCTTCCGGTTGAGCTTCGATTCGTAGGTTAGCTACGTGATAAAAACAGATACTGGGATGACGGGTGCTGGTTTTTTTTCTAATGCAGACTATTCGATAACCGTAAGAGACGTCCCATAAGCTCTCTGCTGGGTATGAGGTAAGCATTTATAAGTTTGGTGCATGTTTCCTTTTTGCTGGAAAAGGAATGAGCTTAGAATACTTTTTTGTTGAACGTTGTTGAATCTAAACTTATAACCAATACTATCGATTTTACATTGTATTATAAAAAACAAGCTCCATTATCAAATCGTACAGCGCATGATTCATATTTGCTATAATAATCTTTATAACATCTTTTCGCAAATTGAATTTTACGTCAGCACAGAAAACACCAATCGCCGAAGCCGATCGTTCCACGGGCTAAATTTATTTCTGTAAACGCTATTAGCACACAATTAGTGTCTATTAGCGAAATGTGGGCTGGTGTTGCACCTCGCGAAGAGCAAGAATAACTGTCACACATTCGGTGTAATTGTAAAATAAACGTTACGGTCACGCTTAAAACAAACCGTCCATGCACATTCGCATACAATTAGTGCTTGCCCGGCAACAGTCGGCAGTGACGTAGGATTCATTGACGTAAAACCCAAAGGCTTCCAAAGGCTTATCTACATCGTCCGATAGAGCTCAATTACATCGCAAGTTGACAATCGTTTGTTGGACTCTCATAAACTTTCAATAAACGAAGAATCTAAATCAATCTCAGACTACCAAACACACCTCGATACGTGGCGGCATTCGTTGTTCCGCACTGTATCTCGATGAGGAACATTCTTCGGGCCCTGTGGCACTGTCACGAGCAAATGCATTGAACCGGCATTTTTGTGCAACGCGGACTCGATTACTCACGCTCCCATTTCCAACTGCACGGCCGGTACTCAGCAGTCTCGCTCTTATCAGATGTGTCGGTCTCGGTCGCTCAGTGGGAGTATCGGAGGCGCTCATCAGGCCGACTGCACACTGTCGTCGGCGCTCGATAATGACGATTAATTTAATTTACTAACCACTGAGCAAACTTTGAACAATCTGTGTCCCATATTTCTTCCATCAGAGCTGTAGGAAAAGAGTCACCTGTTGCTCATTCCGTAGCACAGTTCGTGAGCTCTCGACGCCGCTGCCAATTTGCCAATGGAAACCACCCGGGCACAGTGTGTAGCCGGCCAATCGTGCTGATACGCATCCGCCGTGAGTGTTGGGCCTCTGCCTCTCCAGGATGCTGCGAAATCAAAACAATCGGCACTTCTGCTCACGCAGACGGTGTGCGCGCGGTCAACGGCAGAGCATCTCATGAGATCCGTCGACGTGATCGCGTGCAGTTCGCGGTGAGTTGGGTCAGTTCGTTGGTGTTCGTTGAAATCGTGTCTCGGCCGGAGATGGTTGTGCGTGCAGCGTGTCGTTGCGTTGTTTGTGAATGTGATTGATTGGGAAAAACACACAGAGCCACAGGCAGAGTTCAGAGCGTGCGTCGTCCAGCGTCGATCTGTGTCGAGCGGTCGAGTCGGTGTAGGTGTTTTTGCAGTCAATTTACATGTGCTGATCGAACGCAGTCAAACGGTAGAGTGGGAAAAGCGTGGCGTTGATCCTCGGGCAGGGTAGTAGGGGGTAGGGGGTAGGGAAGGGATGGGAGGCTGTGAACATAATGATAATAGCAATAATAGTGGGCATTGATTGAACGAGCATTGCGTTACGGCGTGCGCGAGAGCAATTTGGTTGCCTTCTTCCAGTGCCAGAGTCTGGTCAGGCGGAGACGGCCGGAGTGCCGTGTCGTGTCGTGTTGTTCCGTACGTGTGCCGTACGGGAGACAGTGTGCGTGTGTGAGAGAGTGAGTAAGAGAGAAAGAGAAAGAGAGAGGGTGCGCTGATGTGTGTGGCTGCGCATAATTCTCGTCGATCGCGCGCGCGGTTTGTAAGTGAAAAAGTGCGAAAGAGCAAAGATAGTGTTGTTGGTTGAAGTAAGAAGAAGAAGAAGAGGAAGGAAGAGGAGGTGGTGGGAGGAAGTGTGTGCAGCAACGTCGGAATACAGCGGCGGGTTCGAAGATCGCAGAAGTAGAGTTCAAAGCATTATCAGAACCCGTCATCGTCATCACCATCATCATCATCGCCAGTGTCAGTGCGAGCGAACAACTATTGGAGTGAAGACAGAGAGAGCGAGAGATAGAGTTCTCTTGAAGGAGTAAGCGAGATGTGTTGAAGAAAGGGAGTTTTGAAAAGGGATTTGTGTAAGGGTCGGGTTGGTTGCGGAGAGAAAGACGAGGTGGCCTGAAAAGGGAAGACGAAAACAGAGCTCAACAGCGAAAACAAAGCACCATATGCAAACGAGAAACAGACGAAATAGTAGGCGCTGAAAGAGGGTGCGTGTGACGAGAGGAGTGAGCGAGAAGGCGATAGGGTGGTGTGTTGATAGCGCGTTTTTGTTGTTGCGTAGAATTGTGTATGAATAAGAGATGAAGTAAAGAAGAGGCAAAAGAAGAAGATAGATGAAAGAAGCAAGGAAGGGCTGGAAGACGCAAAGAAGCTCCAAAGAACGACTGGAAACGTCAGAAGGCGCTAGAATGTGTGTGTGCGTGAGAGAGCCATTGCTGGTGAAAGAACGAGCGAGAAGGTGTTTGACACTTCGATCAAACAGAGAGCGCAACAGCGATCAGCAGCTCGATAGGGAGCGACGGAGAGCGAATGATCAAGGTGAGTAAGTAGCACAGCAAGCGTCGTGGAAAGAGATGCGAGCCAAAGAAGCGAGTAGCGGAAGAGATTTGCCAAAATATGTGTGTATGATCAGGCCCGATGGGAATGTGGAATGCGTCGAGAAAGGGCTGGGGTAGGTAGGGCGCACGATGGAAGAAGACAAACAAATCCATCATCGATTATTCAATCAACGCGAGCAACTTTGCGCTGGAGAATGGACGCACTAAACCAGGACTGAGACTTCAACTTCGAGCTGTCAGATACCGCCGTCGTGAGGCTTATCATGTTGATGTCGCATTATGTTTATGCTGTGTGAGTAGACGACAGTCGATGATCGCAAGTTCGATTGTGGCGAGCGTTTGCAGCATAACATTGATACTAGCTGATGCTTCTCTAGGGAAGATGCTGGTGGAACACTGCGTTCGATAGACCTGAAATCTGCAATAGACGCACTGGTATGGAGCACAGTTTTGGAACTGAAACTCCAGACGCAAGATGCATGTGATTGATTTTCCATCAGCTGGTTTTGGGGTGATTCTGCTCGATTCTGCCTTACGGGGGTCGTGTGTCGACGTAATCGCCTGCATCGGTGGTGGATGTTTTCGTTGCTGCAACGTGACTAGCGCACTGACGCTTATCAAAGGCTGCGTTGGTTGTGTTGTGTGTTGTGGGATTGTTTGCGGCGGATTTACGCCATCACAGAAGATTTTGTAATGATGCCACGTTTCTGTGCTTCAGTTCTGCTGTCCTGTTTGGTTTAAAATGTTAATTAACACTCAAAGATTAACTCTAGAGCCGAGGTTTCGCAATTGTAGTGCGAAAAAATAGACAAGTATACTAAATAATGGTGATCAAAAACAGTCAAATACAGGCAGAATACTTTATGGATTGGCCAACTGAACCATCGCTTTTCTAGGACGGCTGTTGCTAAGTATAGCACCCCTAACGTAACCTATTTCACTTCCACCATCAATCTATGATTAGTGAGTAGTTTTCTACGAAAGATGCTAGGTTAACTAATAAATTTTCCCAAAACCGTTACGAGAACTGGGGAATATATGCTTTCGTGTATGTATTCCGCTTTCTGCTGAACGTTGAAGGCACAATGACCCGTTGAATGCATTACATTTCCTAAATATCCCCTAAAACCTACTACATACTGATACGCATGAACCTATTAAACCCATTCTTAAAATCCGATTATAAACTATTCCCGGAAAGAATCTGCACATATTCCGTGTGGAATGTTTCGGCAACGTTTGGGCAAGAGGTGAAATGAAACATAAATTGATTTGTTCAGTGTAAACGATTCCAAAATTGGTTTCCACGAATAGTTACAGCAGTGAGTGTACATAGAACGTAACTATAAATATGCGTGTGCCTTTGACTTATAAACTTTTAGTAGGTTGGTTCGATTCATAGATGAAACTTTGATGTTCATTTGATATCGTTTTAGATTTGACGTTTGTTGTCATATTGTGGATTAAATGGTAAGAGAAATCTTAAAAATAATTTGTTGACTATTTCAAATTATAGATATAAACGTGAAGCACTAAGGTAGATTTATTTTCCTAACTCAGTCCCTAAGTCTAAGTATGTTTATCGTACTATTAATGGAAACTCTAACTTTGATTCTTACGTCATACTATCTGGAATCAAAACGGTGCCTTATCTGTAGCTTTTGAAGTTTAAAAATGGAATATCTAGAGGTCTAAACTTAGTTCCTAAAATTGGTAGAAATCCTTGAGCAAAGAAGTAAGAGTTTGTGAGGCACTTTATGACTGCCAGGTTGTAGTCCATTCGGCTTTTAGAATATCTCTTCTAGCCAAGATCTGATGGCGAGGTTATACGACACTTTTTTAAGATTGTAATATGTCCCAGAAATTGTTTCACATCACACCTTATGGTCTAGGTTGATGATCGGACGATCAAGAATATTTTGGACAAGATGGGCCTTGTTTTAGTAAATATCCAATCAAAGTCATTAAGGACTCAGACCAGTTTCTATAGCAAATATTAATCGGAGGTTCTTTTCCAATGATAACTTATGTTAAGAGAGGCATCTGCTACAATTCCCAATCGGACAATTAATTTGTCTTAATTTAGCACTAAATTGAGTGTAGGTTAAAGATATGAAATATTTGTAAATATTACTACACACCGTTCCTCAAGAAACGTAACGATCGACGAACGACTGTCCCGTATAGGGTGTGTTCTCGAAACCGAAACCTGAATCGTACAAACAGTTAAGGTCGAGCAGATAGGTTCAAATTGGCTGGGGGTGAGGCGACAAAAACCAAAAACGGGTTTTTCCCAGTCGACGGTCAAATTTCCTTCGTCATGCAAGAGCCGGCCGGATCGCCGATGATCGGTCGAACTCTACTGCTCGCCAAAAAGCCAAAAAGTCGCTGCCCCACGCTGATCACGCTGTGACGCAAATGTCGCCGCAATGGCTAATGGGCTCGATCATTCAAGACGTTCCGTAAACTGTCGTGCCGTTTGCGTCATGACGTACCGCTTTAGTGTGTGTGTGTGTGTGTGTGTTAAGGGTGGTTGTGATTTTGGGGCGCTATAAAAGCGCTTCACAATGCATGTAACGTGCAAATGCGTTTTCTTTTCTCATTAGAGATGCTTCTCTTGCAAACAATCGTTCTATTAAAGTTAAAGCAGTTTGTTGGAGGGAAGGAAAACTTTGTATAAAATGCGGGCCAATGTTTAACGCTCAGGAATGGCAACTATCGCACTGATAAGGGTAGTGTCCGGCATCGGTGCCAGAAATAGTTTCACTTTGAAGCGCCTGCCTGCCCATGAAGGACGTTGGTGGTCGTTTAATAGGGAGAAAAAATAAAACCGGGAAAAAACTGCTCACCAGCAAACCATCCAACTCTTTCGTGATGTAGGGCGGGTATTCGAACAAAGTAGTCATCTCCCTAACCCCTAAACCCCAATCTCCTCCCCTCCGCCCGGGACGAGATGGTGCATTATCAGTTGTCCGGCACTAGAGTGACCTTGAGCGAAGCTAAAGCCTGCCCGAGTTATTAGCTTCGAGCTCCAACACCGACTGTGCTCATTTACCGCAAATAAAAGCATGCACATTGTCTCCGAAAGCAATGTAACGTTCGGTGCTTGGACCCGTGCGTTTCATTTTAACACAAGGCACAATTGCTTTTTATGCTTACCGGGCTTGCGATAATAGTTCCTTTCTTTCGATGATGTATTGTGACAGGTGTGTTACGTTGATATGCGTGCGTGTGTGTGTTGAGTGGGATGAAAAAATAAAATATTGCCCAAAAGCAGCGAGGGCATGGTGTGGGGATGTAAAGTACAGCAAGCGGGCACAATGTGTGTACAATGTAGTGTGGTGTGGTGTAAAAGAATGATTTCTTTTGATGTGAACACTACAATGTTGCGGGAAATTTATAGATTCTCTTGGAAGTTCTTACTTTAAAAGTGATAAAGTAAGACCTACTTACTTACCTTTTTATCGAGTGGAACAACCACTTCCGGGTTGTGAAGCAAGGCTCAGTCGGCTAGTACCATAACCAAGCCGCAGACACTTTAGAACAGTAAAATACCTCAACTAGTCCTTCTCGGCGCTAAACAAAACTTCTGGGAACTTGCCTATCGGACACGACTAAGAGGAATTCGTCCGTCGCATGTCTCAGAGGAGTATGTGAATACTGGGACTTGTGAAACGCACAGGAAGTTCTTCGCAACAGGAGCTTTGAGTGGAGAAGCCTGTATTGTGACTGATTGGCAATCAGGAAGCTCTTAAGTATTCCCTTTTAGTCCAGGATAGGTGATGTTTTAGATGACTTCATAGTTGCACACATCTTGCTTTTAGTATATCTAGACAGGATTACGCCGTGTTAGATCCTTTGGTAAGCATCTGCTACATTAGAGAACCTTAAATCAAAGCTGTCTATGTCATCTGCATTGGGTTCTGATTGAGGAGATGATCCTCTAAATCTTCAACTTCAAATCTCGGACGATCTTCTCTCGCGCCAAAATTAAAAATAAAACAAACGAATTCTTTATCCTCTTGCAAGGGCTATGAGAGTTTTCCCAACAAGCGATTCCAACAAGCGGTAATGTCTGGTCGGGATCCCCAAAGAGTTCATTTCGTCGTACATATGCTCTCTGGCTAGGTTGTCACAAATATCATTGAAATCATTGACGAAATGGTCTGCCACCTTGTCCAAGATATGCTGCATGGTTCGAAGATCTGGTTAGTGGTAGATTTATTATTTTGTAATACTGTTTAATAGTTCCCTACACTTTTTCAAAGAATAAGACAACTCGATCATATAATTCCAACAGTATCTCTAGCTCCTAGATACGTTTAGCCTATCATTTAATAATTCGACAAACTGTTGAACCTTTCTCGCTTTATAGTAAAAGCATTATGTCGTATATATGTACATTTTAATGTAAATCGAATCAGTTTTGATTGCATCTCAAGAGAAATATAATATGATACGTAAAACCTTAAAAAATGTGAATTATTTATCCATGTTTTTTGCTAATGGAGGCGCATGGTAGTTGATGCACTAAGAGCGCAAGTAATATTTTACAACTATATCATTCACAATTAATCTATCTTTACACCTACCTACCTTTGCTCTTCAATATATCTAGTTTGGGAATGTTTCAAGTGCTCAACTTTCTTCCCCTTGCTAGCTAGATTTATTAGATGTGATGAAACGGTCGGTCGGCGTGTTCCGAACGTTTAATTATTTCACCAACGGGTAAATATTTGTGCCAGCAGCATCAATAGTTTAAAGCAAATGGTAACAGCACAGATGCAACGCTGCTCAAGTTCAGCGTGAAGTAAAACGCTTTGATACAACGCTGCTGCGAACGACCACGGCAACGTCTCCGGCCCTGAAGGAAATTGAAAATTACTTGCGAATTATCTCGCATTTTGTTTATCCGCCCGGCTAGACACCGTACCGTACACCGGGAGGTTAGTATGTGTGTTTTTGGGGCATCGTCACTACGCCACCACCATCCACTCCTTCATTCTCTAACGTTTTCATCCACTTCTGCAACAACAACGCAACAGCGTATTCCGGTCTGTCTGTCGGCGGACTTTTTTTTCTGTTCCTCCTTTTTTCATTATTTTTCTTACCTTCTGTACAGCAAGCAAACATGCAAATGACGCGAACGAAAACGAACGATAGTAGTGGGCAGACGGGAGGTTTCTGTGGGGGTGTTTTTTTATCGTTGGTTTGGCCGAATGAGACATGGAAAAGATTTTCCATGTTGCAGAATTTTGCACGACGTGTTGTTTAATTGTTAGCCTTAAGGGTCGCCTTTTTTGTTTAGATTTTATCTCCTTCTTTGATTTTCTTCGTGTTTCATTTCTTTTCGTTTTTTTTTTTTGGTGACCTTTTCGTACCTTTTTGAATATTTTTGTTATTTATTTATAAATCCAAAATGTCATGTTCTTCTAGTTGATTGTTAAAGTTTTGCTTTTAAGTTACCAAAAAGTTACCAAAAAAACATCACAAGCCTCTTCCAAACCATATGATTGTGGAGCGAAACGAATCAGCAAATTAGCGCCGGCATCATGTGGAACAACCTGCTGCCCGTTTGGATCGTGTGTGACGTCATGGCCGACTGTCGGTGTGTGTGTGTATTGATGTGCAAAGCATCCGGTAAACATGGATGGCCCAAAACCCGTACCCACGATCGCTGCTCATCTCATCTTAGTCCACCGTGTGTTCTTGGCTTAAGTCGGTGAAGACATTGTTTCACACACACGCGGCCCGATCGTGTGGCTGTGTGGTGCTGCTCGTGAAACCTTCCCGTATTTGCTTTAGCCCGTACTGTTTGCTCTTGTCTTTAGGTTATCGCTCGTGTACACGCCGCTCTGCATGTGTCTGAGTGGAACGTTCGCGCTTTTGCGCTTAAATTTCTTCCAATTTTATTTGCGCGTACCGCACTCGTACTACGTCAAGTGTTTGGTGTGGTTTGGCTAGTTTTTTTTTCCCCCTGCGTCACACCATTGCTTTATTTGTTTCTCCATTATTAGGGTTCCGCTGGTCATTTTGTTGGGAGTACGGAAAAACGCCACCATTTTTAAGGCGCTGCTTGCTTGCTATTCGGTTGCGGTGCGATGCTATTTTTAGTCACCGAAATCAATGGGAGGCGGCGAGGTGTGTTTGCGTCCGGCAGTAATGCTGTAATTTTTGTACCGCGAAAAAAGGCGATTGTCTGTGCTAACACAATGCAGCTTGTGCGCGGGGCGTTGCTGAAGATAATCAACGCAAACGTAGTGTAGTAAGGTTCAGCAATAATGGGACGCTGATTAGCAACATGTGGTTTTTTACTGATGTACAGAGTGCACGATTGTTAGTACGTCGTTTTAGTGGTAGCTGCTTCGTGGCGTTTTATGTAGACCGGAAGAATAAAAACTAGAATAGGTTTGTAAGTTGTTCCACAAACTTACGTACCTATTTTAGTTATAGAGGAACACTCTCCGAAGACAGCATTCACATACCAGGTTAAGGCGAACGGAGTTGTATTCCCAAAGCCAATCCAGACCTCTTGACATATGCTGATGTCACTGACGTCTATGTACCTTTCAATGGCTCGAACTGGTATTATATTTCTTGGAAATTAATGAGGAAAAACCTGGTAATAAATACGGGTTTTCGTAGGAGTCATATACGGATAGATGATCATATCTTTGATGTCTTCATAGGATGTTCTAAATCTTCTTTGAAGTTCTTGAAGGGTTAAAGTTCTTGTGATGGACAATAACACAAATGTAGACAGATTCGTGCAAGAGAAATTTGGATCCTAGAGATCATAGTACTCACATGCACCTTCTAGACATGGAGTCTCTGCATGACAGATATCTCTTTGCTTTATTGAAAAAAAGATGCCCTATTGAAAATTTTGGTCTCGTTTTTGGAGCAGGACTAATTAGAAGCCTCTACACGCTCCGCCAGTTGTACAACCAGCACGTTTCCGTGTATCAAATAAGACTTTCCAGATCCCGATAGCTTGGTCATGTCATGAAAATGATGCTGCTGGATTCAGTACAAAAAATAGGTAAGGCCGTCCACATAGATGTTTAAGGCTTGGTTAACCAAAAATAAATACTTTAAATTGATAATGTTAAGGAGTTAAGGAGTTCCGGATATCGAATCTCCGTCCGCACCGCCTGCCCATACGCAAGAATGACTATTTAGCTACGGGTAGAACGCTAAAAATCCAAGACCTTCTGAGGTTGTAGAGCCACAGAAGAAGAAGAATGTTAAGGAGTGATGAAACAAATTCCTAGATAAATGTGAAAGGCAACAGCTGATCGTTTCGTTTAATTTTGAATAAATTGTTATTAAATTCAATTAGTCCTTTTAAATTTTACGGACTATGTCAAACTTCAAAACATAATAAATTGTGTATGCGTTGAGAGCTCGTAAACGCTCTCAAAATATTATCCGTCGTTGTGTGACGCTCTCCAAAAGCCAACCCTTGTTGGCACGCCTAATTTTTCCGGGAACTGACATGGGTTGTTAAAATTAAATCTGTTAGCAATCAATAAGAAATGCTACACTGCGTTTCGGGGGGACAAAAAAAAACTTTTGACCGCCGTCTACAACTGCTTAAAGAAGGACAGTAACTGTTAAAGACAGCTTATAAAGTTAGGTCAAGACATTTTTTTCCCCCTGCGTCACACCATTGCTTTATTTGTTTCTCCATTATTAGGGTTCCGCTGGTCATTTTTGTTGGGAGTACGGAAAAACGCAACCATTTTTAAGGCGCAGCTTGCTTGCTATTCGGTTGCGGTGCGTTGCTATTTTTAGTCACCGAAATCAATGGGAGGCGGCGAGGTGTGTTTGCGTCCGGCAGTAATGCTGTAATTTTTGTACCGCGAAAAAAGGCGATTGTCTGTGCTAACACAATGCAGCTTGTGCGCGGGGCGTTGCTGAAGATAATCAACGCAAACGTAGTGTAGTAAGGTTCAGCAATAATGGGACGCTGATTAGCAACATGTGGTTTTTTACTGATGTACAGAGTGCACGATTGTTAGTACGTCGTTTTAGTGGTAGCTGCTTCGTGGCGTTTTATGTAGACCGGAAGAATAAAAACTAGAATAGGTTTGTAAGTTGTTCCACAAACTTACGTACCTATTTTAGTTATAGAGGAACACTCTCCGAAGACAGCATTCACATACCAGGTTAAGGCGAACGGAGTTGTATTCCCAAAGCCAATCCAGACCTCTTGACATATGCTGATGTCACTGACGTCTATGTACCTTTCAATGGCTCGAACTGGTATTATATTTCTTGGAAATTAATGAGGAAAAACCTGGTAATAAATACGGGTTTTCGTAGGAGTCATATACGGATAGATGATCATATCTTTGATGTCTTCATAGGATGTTCTAAATCTTCTTTGAAGTTCTTGAAGGGTTAAAGTTCTTGTGATGGACAATAACACAAATGTAGACAGATTCGTGCAAGAGAAATTTGGATCCTAGAGATCATAGTACTCACATGCACCTTCTAGACATGGAGTCTCTGCATGACAGATATCTCTTTGCTTTATTGAAAAAAAGATGCCCTATTGAAAATTTTGGTCTCGTTTTTGGAGCAGGACTAATTAGAAGCCTCTACACGCTCCGCCAGTTGTACAACCAGCACGTTTCCGTGTATCAAATAAGACTTTCCAGATCCCGATAGCTTGGTCATGTCATGAAAATGATGCTGCTGGATTCAGTACAAAAAATAGGTAAGGCCGTCCACATAGATGTTTAAGGCTTGGTTAACCAAAAATAAATACTTTAAATTGATAATGTTAAGGAGTTAAGGAGTTCCGGATATCGAATCTCCGTCCGCACCGCCTGCCCATACGCAAGAATGACTATTTAGCTACGGGTAGAACGCTAAAAATCCAAGACCTTCTGAGGTTGTAGAGCCACAGAAGAAGAAGAATGTTAAGGAGTGATGAAACAAATTCCTAGATAAATGTGAAAGGCAACAGCTGATCGTTTCGTTTAATTTTGAATAAATTGTTATTAAATTCAATTAGTCCTTTTAAATTTTACGGACTATGTCAAACTTCAAAACATAATAAATTGTGTATGCGTTGAGAGCTCGTAAACGCTCTCAAAATATTATCCGTCGTTGTGTGACGCTCTCCAAAAGCCAACCCTTGTTGGCACGCCTAATTTTTCCGGGAACTGACATGGGTTGTTAAAATTAAATCTGTTAGCAATCAATAAGAAATGCTACACTGCGTTTCGGGGGGACAAAAAAAAACTTTTGACCGCCGTCTACAACTGCTTAAAGAAGGACAGTAACTGTTAAAGACAGCTTATAAAGTTAGGTCAAGACAACTTCCATCCGGGCATGACGCATTGAAACGCAGACACACACACACACATACAAACATAACTTAATCATACCTTTGGTCAAGGTTGAAAAATGATGGCCAACTGCCAACATTCATTGTGTCTTCCCTAGCTCGTCCCAGGAAAAATTGCGTCCCACGGCTGGACGAGAATCGTCTCATAGGTGTCATCGGTAACTACATTGGCTGACCGTATTTCCATGGAAGGTCAGCGTCGGTGCGTGTAGGATTTTCTTCCTGGCATTCTTCCGATTGAAGCTAAATAGCTGTACGCGTGGCCTTTATTTTACATTTCTTCCATTCCATTGTAGCCACGTAAAACAAATGGCGAAGCTAAACGCAATTTTTAAGCATGATTGGGTAAGGTTTTCCTGATGAGATTTACCGGAGAAGGCGGAGTAGGAAGAGGAAAAAAAACAACGAAATGAATAACCTAGACACGTCGTAGCATGATGGAGTTGTGTTGAAAAAGATGCAGCGGAATGAATATTTCATACTGCACAACTCATGCATACTCTGTAGACGTTCGCTTTAAGAGCATAACGTTTCCGCTGGGAAAGTCTTGTGTAGTTAACAAGGAAAACGATTGATTCTTGTGTGTCTGTTTTTTTTTTCTCGTAACCGTTGGCTTGAGACAGAATTCAAATCGTAGGTGTGTAACACATTCATTTTCCTTGAAAATGATGAAAGCTGTTGAGAAAAGTTGACCGTTTGATGGTTGGTCGATGATGTGGAAGCTTGGAAAACCCTTGTGGCTGCATTGTGGACATTAAATGGATGTGCTGTGCTGGTGGGAGTTGTTCGCTTTGATCGAGTGAACTTTTCTCCGTTACACATGATTATTTATGCTCGTAGTTTATTAAATTTTCCGTAAGTACCTTACTGCGGGGAAGGAAAACATGTAGAGATGTTGAGAGTGATACCAAACTGAGTTATCATTCGTGTGAGGTTTGTTTTGTCTACCCAAGAATTTAATTCAATTGAATGTTTTGTCTACATAAACAATTCCGTTGAAAGCTCACTCACCTGACAGACAGCGGTACAAAGAGGAGATCCAGAAGGAGAACGAGGATGTATGGCCGAGGTTTGTTGGACACAACCAACAGGTGGTAGAATCTCGAAATGTTATGTAGAAATAAATATAGATTTGGTGACTTAGGAAACGTCCTTAGACGATGGTAACGTGCCTTCATCCAAAGTGATTCGTTTTGACCACTAAGGGTTGCTATAGACTAACAAAATTTTCCAGAAATTCCTGGACCAGAAATTCCCAAGAGGACCTGTCTGAGTTAAGAGAAGTTTCCTCATTTCTTCTTCTTCTTTCTTGGCCTAACGACCTCTTAGGTCATGCCTGCCATTTATGGCTTACTAGACTTATTGTTACCGCATAGTTGGATAGTCAGTCCTCACTATGGGGGAAAGGCCCAGATGAGACTTGAACCCAGGTCCTACCGTGTGAAGTCCGGCGCCGTTGTCGCATCTACCACCGGGCCTCATTTCATTTGGAGTTTTTTTGAGCATTGATTTTGTTTCCTGAAGTTCGGAAGTTTAGCTTTTGGGCAATATCTAGTGGATCAAGATCATCCGATTCCTTTACTAGAAGTACTCGTCTATTCGAATCATTAATTGCTACTTTAAGCCGATCCTCGAGAACACCAAACCAGTTCCCTAATATCAGTGACCTTCAAACTAATATCTTTCTTGCAGAGAGAATCCTTATTCTAATTCTAAATGGCCTATATTGTTATCAACAATTTAGAGCTCGCTTGATGTGACCTACCTTCATCTAAATTTAGCACTTATGAAGTAGCGAACAATGGAGAAGTTCAAACATAACGTGACTCGTTTTCGATGTAAATATGGACTCTGTAGCGTATTCATATTTTAGAACTATTCATCCTGTTTGCTCTACTACCAGGTTGACCTGGTCATATTTGAGATGTTAGTCAGCATAAAATGTCCACCCTTCCCACATCGGTACTATGTTGAATTGCAAGAGCATCACGCTTTACCTAACCTTTGTACGTTACGTTAGCGTAGAAACGCAGTGTGCCGGCCGTGGAAAGCCGCGAATCGTGTTCCCCCTCCCCCCCCGCGATCACACGGCTAACGCGTGCCGAATGTACGTCTTTTCCGTGTGCGTTACGCTCTCAACCAACACGCTCGCGCGCACCATTTTGCTGTACGCGATCGTTTCATTCTGTGGAGCATTCGGGGCTAACGTACGATCTGAAGCTGGTGTAGTGGTGTGGAATCGGTCCGGTCCGGGGCGATAAGCCAATCGGTTGAACATTCGAGAGACAACACGTTTTTATGGGCGATGGCACTGGAACGAGTTCCGCCGCGCGTTAACCACATTCTAAACAAGCTTTTCGTGTGTTGATGCTGTTGTGTGCTGTGGCGAATCTATTTTTAGCCAAGCGTAAGCTTTTATAAACGCAACCCCCTTTTGTACCTCCCCTTTCCCTGCTGTCCGCTGATCCGCTAATCTTTCTTTAATTCCTTCGCCGGGGAGGTTATGGATGTCGCGGGAGTCCATTTTTATTATGTCTCCAGAAAGATAAAGATGACCGTGTGTGGCTGTGCAGGCAGGCAGAAGCAGACCGAAAAATGGTTGAAGAGCACATTGACCACAAAATAAATGTTACACGCTCGATTCGGTGAGCGTAAAGAGGCGTGACGATGTCCGGGATGACATGGGTCGGGCTTTTTTTGTTTAGTATTTCGAGTGTTGGTTTTATTGCTTTGTAAAATTGAATTAGTTGCTGGTGGTGATAAGGGTGGTGACATTGTTTTTATAACGATGTTTTGGGTAAGAAGAAGGCGCTTATAGAGAGAGCACTTTAATGCACGATTGATTTGTCTTGAAATTTAGATCTTTGCTTCTAAAGATCTATTCAATATTGATATTGAAGACTATTTATTGATTTCGTTAGAAAAATTATTCTATCAAGGTGGGTTTTCTTTGTTAGGGGGAAAAATAAAGCTCTAAAACACAACAATATAAACGTCAACATACCCAAGAATCTAACCTTTTACCATGAAAAAACCCCTCAATCATAGGAAAAAAATTAAATTAAATAATCTCCCTGGAGCAAAATGGAGAACGGACTGACGGTAATGAAGTAAAGGATGCAGGAAAAATTGATTGAAAATCTTTTGGGCTTTTGCTTTTCCCGTGTGCTTTTGTTTATGCTTCGCGTACTGCAATCGATACGAGAAGAGGTATATTGTCACTCCACAAAATGAGCTTCACAGAAAATCGCAAGATTCAGTTGGAAATTAATGAAATGACGCTCGTACAACTCACTCACTTTGGTCTCCAGCACACTGTGGCTAATGTACAATCTTTCCACCAACTTTTCACTTAATCATTGCAGTTTCTGTCCATTCCTTATACCTCTACTCGACAAACTAGTGTAGCGACTTGGTGGTTGCACAATGGTACAACATTGCTACACTCGAAAAGGGGAAACTTTTCACCACGAGCGTTGTGCATTTGTTGCTGACGGTGAAACTTTGTTCTTACGCAAAGAACTTTCTTCCGCTGTTGTCACGTTGGTATGAACCGGTTGGAACACGTGGTTGGTGAGAGAGAGTCTTGGTAGTTTGGTTTCGGTTACTTAAAATCTACGGTTTGGCGGTGTATAGATTTCAGCAACGAAATACGGTTGTTACGGTATTGCATGAAATTTGTTTCATTTCTGACGATGTCACGATGAGGAAGATACATGATGTAATGGAGATCATTATATCGGCAAGTTGGATTAAAAGTGTTAGGAGTGAATTTTAGTTGTAACATTCCAAAGGCATCGAAATTGAAAATAACTTTCAATTACTGTGATTAAGATAAAGATTTCTTTTCATCGATTTATTTTACCGATAAGTTATCAGCCAAGTCATCTGGACCTGAACTATTTTGGTTATTAGAAGAAGACAACGTTTGGACGTTAAATTATATCAATAAACAGCAACAAGGCAACATAAAAGAATCGTCAACGGTGCGTGCTGTCTTAAACTATGTTTGAGTTATTTAAACGTCAAGCGGAAATGAGCCTCAAATCCTAGAGTGATATAAGAGTGCATAAGTGGGTCGGTAGCAGAATATATTATACTTCTAAAGTTTGATCGTTGGGGCGGCCCGGTGGTGTATACGATAGCGGCGCCGGTCTTCACACGGCAGGACCGGGGTTCGAATCCCGGCGGACCGCCTCGCCGTACGCAGGACTGACTATCCAGCTACGGGTAAAAACTTAGTCACAGAAAGCTAGCAATAGCAGGCCGAGACCTCAAGAGGTTGTAGTGCCAAGAAAGAAGAAGAAGATGAAGAAAGTTTGATCGTAGCAATTGCTTACCTCTTGAAGATCTGCCGAGAGTTGAGATGGATTTAGTTTATTATTATGGAATATGCAATCGACAGAATATCGATGGTCCTAGTATTAAAGCCAGTCCACACGAAACTAGAGATGAGAATTACAACTCTTTTTTCAAAGAATTAATTCATTCTCACTCTTTCATCTTAGCGATTCAAAACGTATAACAACACTTTGAGAGTTGTTAGTCGCCACGGCGATTCTAATCGTTTAACAACTCTTTTCTGATTCGAAACGTTTAACAATTCTTTTGAGAGTTCAAATCGCAAGAGTTGTTAAACGATTCGAATCACCGTGGTGACTAACAACTCTCAAAGTGTTGTTATACGTTTTGAATCGCAAAAGAGTTGTTCAACGATTCGAATCGCAAGAGAGTTGTTAAAACTCTTCATGAGAAAAGTTTATTCAACTCCTTCTTTAGGAAGATTTAAATCAATCATTCACTCTTGCATGAAACGCAATCCCGTTTGCAAACTCAAGCGTGAAGGCTGGCAGTGCTGTCAGTTTGAATTATTTATCTGTCAAAAACGTTTTTCGTTGAAGCAGCGCAATCGAGAAACGCAAGTCGGGGTGCAAACGAATGTAAACAAACCTTGGGTGTAATTTCGCAAGTAATTCGCCTGAAATAGATGATTTCAAACACAAAATAAACAACAAATTACCAATTAAAAAGGGTGGAAGCACTATAAGTATGAAATTTTAATCAAACAAGTTCATAAAATTAAAGCTACATATAATTTTACTCGATTTATAAAACGTTTATCAAACTGTGAATCCTTTCAGTATTGTATGTTAAGTTTTATGCCAAAAAGCAAATACGCATATATTTCGGCAACTAAAAACCCCTGTAATAAATCAATCAAACAGCTTCTGCAAGCTTTTTGAGTGTATTGGCGGAAAATGGGGAATCCTTACAAATGTGCAATAACAATCCGCACAATTTGGGATCAATCGAGAGCTATTATCGCAGTGGACAGTTTGGAACAGTAATGAAGTTGTTTTTCTTCTAATTTCACTACTATTAACATTAACTGTGTTACCTGTTTTACCCAAAACATTACACAAATCTTAGACCCATCTCGAACGATCGAGGCAAAACACTAGCTAACAGAAGAAAAAAAAAGATGGTTCGTTTTATTTTATGACATGTTGCTTTATTTTTATCATTCAACAGCTCGCAACCGGTACGATTCCCGGTTCCGGAACCGGTTCGCGAAAAAGGGTAGTGGGAACCGTGTGTTGTGTTACGGCCGTGGGAGAAGGGGTGAGATGTTACGGCAGGCAACATCATTTCTCGGTCGCTTGCCTTTGCGGATATTAAATTTGAATAATCCTTCGCAATGGGTAGAAAGACGGAAACGGGAATGCCGAGTCTCTAGAAATGATAAAAATCGCGCTGACCGTTTTTGGACTTATATATTTTGTGTCCCATGCTGTGTCGTTTTTTTTTGGGTTTGATTGTTTTTGTTTATTTTTTTTTTGTTAAGTATAGAAATGCATAAAGCCAAACCACGCCGGTATTTCATTAATGTTGATGTGCGTGTATGTGAGGCTGTTTTTTTTTGTTTTTCAAACTCCTTTCCAAGCACGTGAACGCGAATTGGGTTGACGATTCGCGATTTCCGTTTGCGTTAAGACAAAATATGGGAAACAAAATAAAAAAATGGTTAAACGACGGGTTTACGATGACACAAATAGAAATTCTGCCCGGAGCGGAAATGAGATTATTCTGTTGATGCAAATGTTTTTACCGACTCGTTTTTTTTCCAAGAAGCATCCACCAGCAAGCATGTGTGCGTGGATGTTAATGTAAATGTGACTCGTTTTGCGAATAGCAGCACACCTTTCGATTGTGATGAAATGTAAATTTATGTATCGCTGCTCAATAGTTTAACGGCCAGTTTGATGAGTTTGGTTGTTATCGTTTTTTTTCCCCTTTCAAAATAAAGCCTTAATGCTTTGGGACGCGCGTGTCGATGAAATAATTTAACCGACGCTATAATTAGGCGCTTCATTCAGCTTTTTTTCCTCGTATGGCTTCCGTGGCGAGTTTTGTGAATGAAAATGCAAAATAGCGCCTAAAGATATGTGTGCACCGGTTCCGAAGGATTAACGTTAGTCAATGGAACGGGATGGTCTAGAAATGGTGCTTCGGGAATGGCATGTTAGTGAGTCTGAATGGGCGAGAAACATATGGTGGCTGTCGCTTAAAAAAAAAAATGATGGAAAATTAATTCGAATTAATTTATTTAACGGTCTGCTAAGATGGATATATTATGGTGATGCACAGTTCATGCTTAGTTTTGGGGTTATATGAAGGCAGTGTTGATGAGCTTTTTATTGATATTAGGCCCGGTGGTGTATACGATAGCGGCGCCGGTCTTCACACAGCAGTACCGGGGTTCGTATCCCGGCGGACCGCCTCCCCGTACGCAGGGCTGACTATCCAGCTACGGGTATAACTAAGTCACAGAAAGCAAGCAATTGCTAGCAGGCCAAGACTTACAGAGGTTGTAGTGCCAGAGAAGAATAAGAAGAAGAAGAAGTATTTATTAAGTACATAACTACAAGGACGGTTGTATAGGTACCGATCTGTCACATTACAAGGTTGCTTGAAGTAGAAGATCAAGACCTTCCCAATGAAAGTTTGTTCCTATATTACCTAATCGCAATATGAAGTGTGATTTGTAGCTTATCCTTCATTAGTTAAGATCTGATCATATAGTACCTGGAAATGAACATAGAATCTAGCCAATTTGCTGTGAGGTCATTTCCATTTTTTTAAACTCAGTTGTCTGCTGTCATTTGTTGCATCTAAGAACTACAAGCTCTATTGCCTTTATGTTTTAAGTTTATTTTTAATTCGAGTACGGCGGCAAGGCTGTCCAAAGATTCTACGACAGCAAAAATACGATCGTAGCTTTCTCGAAGCTACTACACCAATTCTTCTTCTTCTTTCTTGGCCTAACGACCTCTTAGGTCATGCCTACCATTTTTGGCTTACTAGACTTATTGTTACCACATAGTTGGATAGTCAGTCCTCACTATAAACCAACTCTATTGGACCTCAAAACCGAAACTATTGGGAATAGTGGGAGATAGTTCTCAGCATTTACTCACACGATAGTGTGAACAAATCGCTCGGTTTGACAGCATTTAAAAATATGACTTGACATAACAGAAATTCATTTCTATGGGAAAACAATATCCTGGGATGGCTAGTTTTACTTGCGACAGACAATTAGAATACTTAAAGCTTCACAAATAAAGTATTTGACAGCCCTTTAATACCGAAGACAAATAGAGATTCCAAAGGAAGAAGAATTATTGTATTCCCCGGTTAATTGAATTATGTACTGTCAATCACCGGTGATTGCTTTGGTGGGATTTCTATAGAAAAGAAAAGCGCGATGGAAGTTTATGGATCGTTATGTGGCTTTACAAGAATTCATAATGTATCAAGACAAACTGTTGATAATGTTGTTACATATTTATGAAATGCAGACGACCCGTCTACTACAGTACAATTTTTAAGGACCCATATTATTAGAAAAATGCTAAGAATTGTCAGGATACACGTTCTCCAGACAAACAGATGAATCCAGCAACTCAAAATAATTCTTGTTTGAAGTTCTGAGTATCCAGTTACAAAGAAAAATCTTTAATATGGCTTAACTTTCCCTCTTCAGGGTAAAGTTCTTAAGGAAACGATGTAATAAACTTGAATAGTTTATAGAATAATGTGAACGTGGAAGCCTTTAGCAAACCCAAACAGAGATTTTGGAAAAAAAACTGCGCTTCCGCAAATCCAAAACACAATCAACCTGAGACTGTTCGTGTAAATGAACTTTCTTTGCATGTTTTTATCAATTCAAGGTCAGCATGGTGAGGAAGAAAGCGATTACTGTTCATTATTTATTTATTTATTTTTTCGCAAACACAAACGCACCAACTCTCTCTCTCGCGCCTGACTGATAAGAATTCATTTTTAGCTACAATTAATCTGCTTTTTTTTGCGCACTCAATTATAACTACGTCAAAAAAGAGCAGATGATCGGAACGGATCATCGTACCTCTTCGTCTTATCACACGTCTTTCTTCGGTTTTACACCCGCGAACCTGGAGTACAAACTTCGTCTCTTCTAATAAACACTTACCGCCACGCAATGATACGCCAGCCCGTGTCGCGTTAATCGTGCGGCGAGATCGTGTCATCAATGTCATCATCCGCCCGGCGATATAGTCTTGGCTGGGCTTGGCTTGGAAGATCCTCGATTCTTACCCATTGCTGCTGCTGTGTGTCTGTATTTATTTTTCTCATCTTTTTCTTTCTCTTTCGCCCCATCTTTGGGGGGTTTATTTTTAGCTCATCGTCACCCCCCGCTTTGGAGACCCCGTGGCCAGGACGGGATTGCTACGTGGAGCCTTACATCGCCGAGCCGCTCGAAACGAGAGAGAAAGTGTGATGCTCGCGAGTTTTTCCTTACCCCGATCGGATGCTCTCGCGCTGTGCTGATCCCCCATCATGTCGATGCTGCCGGGTGCAGAGGGCAAGCACCGGGGGGGGAGGTTGAACATCTTCGCCTGCCACCCAACACCACCCCACCGGTGAAGATTATTCGCTCTCGTGAGGACCGACCGTGAGGAAGAGTTCGATTCGCTCACGCTCACTGTGGCTTAACGCTCCGGAAAAAGATGCACCCCGTTCTCGGAAGACATCAAGTGAGCAGGAGAACATGAACAAGCGAGAGCGAGCACGAGGGATGAAGAGAGCGAAAAAGTGCGTCCAAAGTAGCGCAGCACCCGTGCCGGGTGCTCTGGGGCCGACAGCAGAAACGACGCATCTCCCGTAGGAAACGGATCGTTCGATCGTTTGGCGCGCGCGTTTGCCTCGGCTGAGCCGGGGAAGTATCGGTTCCAGTCTTGGGGTGGTGTTTGAGTGTAGAAGCAACAACAAAAGAAAAGAAAAGAAACGAAAAAACACAGTGCAAACACTCACGTACACACTCTTTGCGGTTGTGTAAAGTAGGTTTTGAAAGGTTCCTTTTGCTTTAGGAGTAATTCTTTTTGTGCGCGTGCACTGCGTGTTGTGTAGTGTGATAAGCATGTGATTGAATTAAGACTAGAGGAAAGAAGAAAAAGAGAACGAATTGTTATAAGTGAACGAATGTTAACTGCTAGGTATAAGAAATTGTATAAAATAACAGGAGAGGTTAAATTAGTTCACAAAAGAAATCTCACTCAACTGGTGTGGCAGCAGCAACAAAACAGTAGCAGAATGGTTCTGCAGCATCTCCTGCTAATCGCCAGCGCCATCTAGATCGTTATCTTAATCTTTTGTGCAGCAAACTAATCAACGGCAGCGTATATCGCCCGTTAAACGGTAACGCAAACGCATCTAAGCTTTATCATACGCGCCACGAAGAAGACAAACAAAAGTTGGCATAAAAGTGCGCAAGAGAGTGAGAATGAACGAACGCAGAGGGTTCTTGCGTACATTCGTTTCACACCACCCTTATCGTATTCTATCTTGGTGGACGAAAAGCGTATGAAATCCATTCCCAAAAAAAAAAAACGCACGACTGTTGAGCATCCATTTTCTCACGATCATTTATCGCTTTGTTTGTTTTGTTTTGCTTCTCTGGTTTGATGTTGTTTTTTTTTTTAACATCTCTCTTTTCTTATTCACCCTCACAGTTACGTCATCAAAAAATTAGCGCTTGTGTGTGTGTGTACGTTCGTGTGTCTGTGAAATATATAATTCGTGAGAGTTTGATTTCGATGTTCAGTTGTGGGTTGGTCATTATCTTTATTTGTCAAACTCAGCCTGTGAAGCTGTGCGTGTCTGTGCGGTATTGTGATCACTGTTGATCGCGCTCCTTATGGCGTGTGCATGTGCTGGTGTATGTGGGCAACCTGTACGGCGAAAAGTGCAATGATCAGAATAAAGGAAGGTTTAATAGAAGAAACGGCAATGCTTTAAAATCGTGCTAGTGTTAAGGGCGGTTTTTGTTTTTAATCAAAACAAGCAACATAAATTGTGAGTTTGATGTGAGCTTATCGAAGTATTTACTACAAGTGTGATTATAAAAGAAGCAAAAGTTACAAAACGAAGATGCTTGTTGGCTGCAGCAGAATGTGATGATCGGTTTAGTGTGGTTTTTAGTGTAAATGCTTAAAAATAGAAGCTTTTTAAAGAAAGGAGAAAGAAGGAAGAAAATCGGAATAATATTCCACAAATCAGCAAAGTGCCACGGCGTATCAGCGTCAATTCGCGCGACCCGAGCGCCTGTTCCACGGCGATCAGCAAATTGTGTTCTTCCTTCTTAAAACAAAACGTCAAACAGTGTGGTGTGCGCGGGTTAGAGTGTGCGTGTGTGTGTGCAGTGATGGAGATAAGTTAGGCTTGAAGTTAACAGCGCTATACAAAAAAGGAAGAAAAGTGAAACACATTCCAGTCTTAATCGCTTTGCGTGTAATTTTCGGTGTGCCTGTATGTAGTTTAAACGATCGTGCAATAAACAAACGATCACGGTGTACCGCGTGTTTCGCTAAACGGGAAAATACGGCACTTTGACAACGAAGAGGAAAACCCGATCGGTCTCTTCGCTTTTCCGTTTTACATTGCCTCTACCTCTTACCGTACCTACCATTCGCACAGCACAGGACGACGATTTCACGTTCAAGGCGAAGCGCGAAACTATTCTAAGTTCGGCCTTCGAACACATGGTAAGTTTCGGGCTTAACAGCACGGTTTTAAAATAAATGAAAAACAAAAAATAGCCTGGATGGTGGGAAGGGTTTGTGTTGTGTGGCATGTGGAATGGGTCGTATCGCTAAGCGGGGGTCAACGTGGCTATTTTTAGCCGAGTCGAGTTGAATACCCAAGTAACATTTTGTTGAGGACATGCTAAGACTACGAGGATTCAGTGTGAAGTGACACTAGAGAGAACGCAGTCTAGAGAGTGTGTGAGAGAACGCTACTCTGCTTGGATCTCTCATTCATGTCAGCTGTCAACGCGATCTTGCTCACATCACGGAAAGAACTGTTACAATATTGAGATCATATTGAATGCAGCGGCAATAATTGTGTCAATAAAAATGGATGCCTCTGCTATAAGTGCTCAAGATCGTTCTCGGTAACTGCTTAAGATCGTTAAAGATTGAGAGCTTATAATAAAGATGTCGAATAAAAAGTCTTTAGCTATAAAAAATAAAATTTCCAAAAAAGACTTCTTGCAGTGAAGTACACAGTGGGTATAGAACAGTCCTATTGGGGTATTTAAGACGCAAAGTCCTCACGGTATTACTCTTCAGAAAAGAAAGATAAGTTGATCTTAAGAGGCAAAATCTTTAACTAGACCCATAACCAAACTTTAATAAAGCATGTCTAAGACTAAACGACATCGAAAATGTTTCTTGGGAACGGACGTTCCATATCAAAGGACGACCCTACACAGGGGTAAAGAGCGGGTTTTCCGCTGTGTAGAAGAAGAGGTGTCTGTTTATATTTTTCTTACTGCGCCAGAAACTGTTTGTGCAGCACGGTGTATGTGTGGTGTTCCGCAATAAGCCAATCAAACAACAAGCACGCTAGTATTTAGTGGCCCTGTTTTGGCTCGTGCATCGTTTATTTGCGGCACACGGCGGTTGTACCTTGCCGCCGCCATTCATTCGGCCACCGTTACGGCAGCAAATATAATTACAGCACAACGAAAGCAAAGATGTGGTCGAAGCAATTCGCGATCCACAAAATGGTCTTTTCGGTTTTCGGCGTGTTGGTGGGGGATACAAGAACAAATTTTTACGATTGCAATGCGGGAGCGTAAATAAGGGTTTTTGCCAATCGAAACGAAATTTTTGCGTTTCACTTTCGTTTCGGAATTTTGGTTTTTGGGTATTAATTTATTGTTAAAACGTTTTCTTTAGCTCAAGAATCGAGTAATTGAAGAAATAAATTAAAATCTCTGTCTTTCTCTCTCTTTATCTGTTCAATTGCAGCCATTTCCTAATGATTTTAATGGAAAATTTGTTTAAACACATTATAAAAAGAATCAAAACTCGTAGAAGTTTGTTAGTATATTTAACCGCCGAAAAATCTTTAAGGGGATTTCAAATAGTTTCACAAAAATAGCCATGAATTTTAGGCAAAGGCAGCACATGATTGTACAATTGGATCAGTTGATGTCAGAATGTAATGTGCTTATTAGACAACACTTTAAAAAAATATCTATTCAAACCAAACATACCAAGTCATTCCGCTTGTTATAATTCTTGTTTACCACCTTTAGCACAGTTTTTCTTTTTCAAATCATTTGGAAAACTACTTACAACTGCTAGACACCATAGACGATGGGAAGTTATATGTTTTCATCATGTTATCATCTGGAAAAGGTGCCTTAAAAGTGATAGAACATGAAACTGATTATAATTACGTTCCCTATACTTGAGTTGTATCAAATATTGTTAGAATTGTGACATATTCTGATGCGGAAAATATCAACAAGGAAATTGGTTTTGTTGGAAAACTGTTTTACACACTCTGTTTGTCCTGCAACATAACTGAATGTATGTAAGTATGTACACCATTTACTGCTCATCGAGCATATTTAAGGACACACGTTTACAACAAAGCACCAGGTGGTCAATGTAATTTCCACGAAGTTTAATACCGCTTAAGAATCAAATACCAGGAATTCTACAAGTGCGCATCAACTTGTATGTAATGTTTGCGTTACTGTTGTTATTGTACGTCAATCAGGATAATTCTGCTGTACGAAATGGTTTCCTCTTGATTGTGTCCATAAAGTGCCAGTTAGTGGTATGAACTCTGGACCCTGGTTCATACAGTCTGCTTATAGAGTTGGTAATTATCCTTGTATTTTCCTCAAATTACCAGATTTTTGCGTTGCTTATCAACGCAATAGCACATGAAAATTAGTATTTTTGGCTTATGCGCCTCGTTTTCTTTCGGTCCATAATGGAGCCGCCCAGTCAGCCATAAAATGGCGTGTTACCATGGAGCACACGATAAACGATGGACCGGTTTTAATTTGCCTACAAAATTGGCGGCTGGGACTTTCAATTATGGTGAGGCAGAGCCTGGTACGCTAACCGGTCCGGCCAATTATAATGAGATTGTTTGATGAATTGTTGAGCATAAAGCTCGTTTGTGTGCTTTGTTTATTTGTTCGAATATTGTTCAACAGTGTGGGGGCAAACAAAACTTCCAATGTAATCTACACAGACAATCTAAATTTAGCTTTACATTGTAAGCGTATTTTGTGCCTGTTTTGTATCGCTGGTTGCTAAAATTACACAAACCTATTTTCCGCTTACAACCGGTAAGGATTCTCGGACCGGGCAAAGTTACGCGTGCAATGCCGCACTGTTGTACTTTGACTCTGGAACGTGAAACCATTTTAAGTTGTACCTCGCACTAGCACTTGGTGTTTCCCATTTCCGGGAAAATAGGATGAACATTTTCATCCCCCCCCCCACTGTTCCCGAACAATGTCTTGGGCTAGGTGCTGATGAAGTTATGCAAAACTATGCCTTCCGCTATGCTCAAAAATCGACCGACACCGACACAGATCGCTTATCAGAAGCCTTGTGCCACGTGACAATAAATCATTCCACTGCGTTCCAGCCCGTTTGTGCCAGGGTGTATCTGTGTGTGTGTTTTTGAGCCACACGATCTTGCAGCATGACACCGGACTACATGGGTTTTAACGGTAGACGGGACAAAACATGCCAGTTTCCGGAGTGGTACATTTTCTCGACTAAAACTTTAAACCCCAAAGTTCTCGGGTGAAAAGGCGTGGAAACTAGGGACTTTTTAAGTCGTTGCTTCCAGGAAACGCGCACGCACACGGTCTGTGTTGTACAGCGAGCGTTATGAAATGTTATGAAATTTAGTGGAAAATTGTTCAATACTTTGTTTTGCAGAAGAGTGATTTCTTATTAGTGAGTGATTCGATTTCGCGTTTAACGCTAAACACGAAAAAAGGGTCCAATCTTCTGGAACTTGGGAGAAAATTCTGAGCTATTATTTACATTCACATATTCCTGATATCTAGGTCTTGGTCTACTGTTATTCATTTCCTTGATAAAGTTTTCCCTAGAGGAAGATAGTCAGTCCTGTGTTCTCTGCCAGTTTTAATCCTAAATCTTAGCCAGATCTATCCTTTAACGTATCTATAACCATCTAGTTCGTACTTTTAACTCATGTAGGAAGACGAAAACGTGATATAAACATTCTAAAATACCTAAGAAAAACACGAAATTTGTTAATGTATTTTACATCTCCGTTTTGATTTACATAAATGATTGTTATTTTAACAACTGACACATCATAAAGCTCCCAATCTTTCACATAATTTGGTATGATTGCTTTAAACTGTTTGGCTAAATTATTTTATTTTTATTTTTCATTTACAAAAATCGCCGAGCTTGTCTAAAGATGTTGCATCTTTTGGAAACTGTCACAGAGGAAAACAGCTATGATTCCTATCTACTTCTTGATAAGTTCTTGAGCTTCATTAGCTTGAAAATCCATGCATTTTGATAGCTAGTAAATAGATCCATTTTTAGCATCAATAATGTACTTCAATGATCTATTTTTAAACGTGGAAATACATTCCTAGAATTCGATCAGCGCTTTAACATGTTGCTGTCGTTCCTAGTTTGAATCCCTTGACTTAGTTTACTCCCAACTTTCAAAGAATTCTAGTGAACTAGAGAGTATAAAATATCCAAAAAAAATCAATTCAATTCGATTTTACTATTTCAATTCGTTTAGTGGTGAGCTCCCATCTCAGCAAGGGACGAGGGCATTAAATTCTGAGAAAATTAAATTACCACAAGAACAACTTTTGGCTTGCACCTTTTTTTTTGTCGAACGAGCTTGTGTTTATGGTGAGGCGAGGTTTCATCAAAGGTTTTACACACGCATTGTTGAGTTAGTTGTGGAGCGAATTTGCATGGATGTTACATGAACGAGGTAGTAGAAATGCCAACTCTTACCACCAGACACGCCATATGCACGCCCCAGGCATGTGACCAAGCCAGAGTAGCGTCGTAGTAGCGCAGCGTAGTGGAAGGTTTCACCGGCATAACTCTTCTCGGAAAACACTGTAAAACGTGCTCACACCTGTTGTGTGTTTTAAGCGTTGGATTTAGATTTTCAACTGTTAAAGCCATTGAAGTGCAACAGAATCTTAATCATGGAAAGTATTTTTCGATACACTATAACGTTAAGGAGTCTCAAAGTTCTAGCAAGTGCAATGGAACCACCTTCACATGCTATTTCTTAACCGAGAACTGGACTTGGATTCTTATTAGTTTTTTTCTTTGCCAATTCGTACTCTTTCTATCTCTCCTGTCACACATTCTCGCTCTCTCACCGCCCAAGACTTCGTTGCCTGGAACAAAATGGACAGGATCGGCCCAAACAAGGCTTGGCGCTGATCGGCATTAAGCATACAACATAACTGTCAACCTGCCGGTGGCATAAATTAATGGCTAATTGTTGGTTTTATCGGTACGCGGGCACCACCGAGCGAAACCCCGGGGTTTGGCCACCACAGTTTCGTACCAGGGGTGCCGGTGGTGTGAGCGAATGTCTTCTGTGTCATTCCCGATCGAACCGTTTTATCGCTACAGCCCGGCTGCGCGATGGTCGTTTCGTCGTCAGGATCGTTTTCCTTCCATCCGGTTTTGTTGGCGGAGGCCGTTGGCTCGGCGATATTTAGACATCCGCAGGTACAACAAACGAAAAAAAAGAACGCCCTGTTGGTGGTTGGCAAATAAAACCGACCTGACCGCTCCGTCGGTTGATGGGAGATGTTCGGAAAGTGTCTAATGGTGGAAGGCCGTATGTCAACATACAAACTGTAGCTACTTACTTATTTGTTTTATTTACTTTTTTGTACAAAAAAAAAAAAGAATTCCATTTTGTACTAATAACTGCAATGTTGTTGGGCTAATTTGTTGTTTCTCTTTGATCAGCTCCCAGTCTATTGTCTGTCTGTGTCGTAATTAGCATCCCAACTCCCAGTCAACGACACCACTATCGTAGAGCACGTGACACACGACGTGAGCTTATAAAATCTTCAAATTCGCAACAACCCACAGAAGCCGGTTAGAAGATGACCCTGCTTTTCGGTTACTATTTTTGTGTGTCTAATAACGGTGTTGGTGGCGAGTGAAGTGCAGAAAAAAAAGTTGTCCCGAAAACCCCCCTCCCCCCCCCACATCACACGACCACAACGGAGGGGTGGGCTGAGGAAAGCTAGGCCGAGAGTGTCGGGTCGGGGAACTGTTTGGTTTGTTCCCGGCAGGTGATAATTTATCGTGATGGACGGGGGTAAATATTTAATTAACACATTCGACAGCACTGGGCGGATGGTTGAAGATAAATATGTCTAAAAGCAACCCGCGCTCTATATTGGTTGCACACACGTATTCGCGAATTGGTTTTTGCGTCGTGGCTATCGGAGGGGTTTTTTCTTCCTCTTTCTTTTCCAATTTCCAGTCTTCCGTCTTGCGTCTTTACGTCCCGGATTGAACGTGCACAATATGGCGGTAACGAAAGCTCAACCAAACCATCGACAGTTGATTGTGTGAGCTGAATTTTTCCCCCAAACCGACACAAGGGTTGAGATTGATTTGCATCTAGTTTGGTGTTTTGTTTTTTTCATAACAACCCAACCACTGGGCCGCTGTTGTCCAGACCGGAGTCTTCCACGGGAGACAGGGGTTGGTAAGGTTGGCATCCGGAAGGCAGTGGCTAACGTTCATCCTTGCCCTAGCGATACGGTGGTGCGCTAATAAAAAGCAACGACGAATGAAATGCAAACTTGGTGTGTGCGATACGATAAGTGGACGCTCAATTAGTAACTTCGGACACCTTCGGCGCAACCCACACGGGTAAGAATGCAAACGATCTTGATTAGGGGTTTGGAAAATCGTCGGGGTTCCCTTGTTGCCTGCTAGTAACGGCTAACGATATGGGCAGTAGCAGCAGGGTCGAAATGTGCTGCGCAAAATCGATGTTAGGTGTGAAGGGATGATGCCTCGGTTTTTTTTTTCGTTGCAAAACCTTTCACCCGATAGAACATTATAAAAGTTGTGTTGTACTTTCGGTAATTAATTATTTATATTTATTTAATCTAAATTCTATTCTATCGCAAGCATGAATTAGATTTTTCTTTTTATTATGTTTAAAATTGTGTAAATGAATCCTCTAAACCGTGAACTAATCGGTCCAAACGATCGGGAAGCTCATAATAGACAATATTTAGCTTGTCCCACCAAACTGCCAGGAGGGAATCCAACATTGGGATAAAAGGCTTGTAGTACTGCTCGAAAGAGCTTGCTGTTGTTGTTCTAGTAATTGCGTGTTTAGTTGTTTTTGTTTGGCAATACAAATGGTGAGACACTGTCGTCAAGCTCTAGCAACTCATAGTACAATATCTCTAGCAGGTCCCACCACACATACAAAACGCACTAATTGTAGAAATTATTTGCAATTATTTGCTCAATGGTCGATTCATTTATGTAGGATGGATATTAACAGGATCACCCTGTTGAACGTGACAGCCGATCGGTTCGGAACGACTGTTCCGGAGCGGAACTGTTTGGGCTAAGGGGCTGGCGAGGACAGTCGCCAAAGTGGGTATAGTAGGAGGTGAAGTCTTAGACCTGTCAAGCTAGCCATTTTGAATTTTGGTTTGACAGTCATGGTGAATGTTTGTTTACGACCATCTGCACACACAAAACAGCTGATGAATCATACGGTAGGAAGCGATCACTCGAGCGAAATGATATTGTAACCCAAGATATTGGGTTGTTATGTCCCGAGGGAGTAGCACCTGGCCAGTGTGAGATGCTTACTATACGTTGACTTGCCTACGGGTTGCCCATCGCTGATGGGAAGCATGCTTTTGGTGCAGGCATCGAGTTGGTGGTGTACCGAGCAGTACAGCATGGTTAAAAGTTACTACTGCACTGCATTTGCAGTTTATATTACAAACTCTTTTGCTTTAATCACTAATATAAGCATGTATAAACTATATCCCAGTGGTAGGTGGCAAGTACTGCAGTTCTATGCACGCAAAACCATGATCGATGCCTCCGGCTGCCGAATCAACGATCAGCTGATTCACGGTCAAAACGTAAACAAACCTCACTACCACATGGGCAACTCTTTTAACCATGGTTGTCAAAATTTCGTTTATCTTTTTAATTTTCTTGCGACGATTTGTATGGAACGGCTCCACCTGATCATATATATAACCACCTTGGACAGTCGCTACCGATTGTTCCAGACGTGAAGACGTAAAGACGTAAAGACGTGAAGACGTGAAGACGTGAAGACGTGAAGACGTGAAGACGTGAAGACGTGAAGAAATTATAATAAAACAACACAATATCTCTCCATTTTCTCTTCATTTATGTTACATTTCTGATTGTTTTCGAGGTAATTAAGTGATGACAGTTCGTAATACACGATCTCTAGCAGGTCCCACCACACAAAAACTGATCCTAGAATTCAGTCTAATTGTTAATATTATGGTGCAATCTGTGCAATATTTGCAGGACTGCTTTAGCTTCATTAGCTCTCAATATACAACCTATAGCTTGTCCCACCGCTCAGAACGCTTGCCTCTTCTAGCTGTTAAAAAAAAACATTTTGAAAAGTTAATATGATTGTCAACATTGTTTGGCTTTAAGCGGTCTTTTTTAGATGCTTCAATTTCATAAAACTGTTTAGTTTAAATTGACGCTGCGTATATAAATTTGGACACAACTTCTCATGCAAAAAGAAAGTCTTTAAAACACACAGAGACACAGTTAGTGAGACTGTTCCGTACGAACGGCACGACCTACTCCGTCGCCCATTCGCGCGTGCACCCACGGGAGTATGAAGGCGCAAGGCCAACAAAATGCATCCAGAAATTAATCGCCCACCGTCCAAACCGGTGACGAGCCGTGCAAGTCTACACTGGTCGACGATGTCGCCGCCGCCGCCGTCGTCGTCGTCGCATGTGTTCGGAGGACCACCTTGAGAAGCTGGTCCGCTGGCCGTTTCCGCGAAACAGGTTAGACCGGGCCGAACCGGGCTCCGCGTGTTGTTGTGATTCCCGGTGACACTCAACCGGAGCGAGAAGATGTCATCCGTGTGGATGGGTGGGGTTGGTGACGAGGCGGTTGCACGAGGTCAATGAAACTGCTGTACGGCTAAGTGGTTTTTCGAGGTACAGTTGTTGTGCGTTTGGTTTACTTAGGGTAGCTTCTTGTCCCCGCCGTCACGAGCACGGTTTCTTTTACGGTTGGCTCACCAGTAGACCGAACCGAGCAATGTTTGGAATACTTACGATGCATTTAATTAAATGTATTTATAGCAAATCTTCGAAACTTTGAAGCAACCGAATTCGGTTCAAACGAGACTGGACAAACTAATCCTGCCCCTCAGCAAGCGACAACAGCTCTGTCCGGGGGTACCTAATTACAATTAGGGCCCATATTTATTGCTTCCAGATAGGACACTGCTGGACACTTTGTGAGACAATATTTTAGTGTCCCTTGCTGTAGCCGAGCAAGCGTCAAAGTAATGGAGATGTCTCCTAAACCCCGAGATCTTCGCTTCCGGAGATTGGAAATGGAAAATGTGATTTAGCAAGATACTGGGGGAAAATAAATCGTAACCCTGGCACAGCACACAGCATTCGATAAAATGTAACCATATGATAGGCGAATGACAAGACAACCAGGTCCCCAGCAGTAGTCTTGAAGCTGGGGTGCGCGCGCGCGCTTGTGGAAAGCAAAACAAAGTCGACCGAGCGTAGTGTGCGGTCGAGCGAGTTTCCGACTGGCTATCCTTTCCGACACATACACCACAGGATGTGTTCTGGATGATAGTTTTTCCTGCCCTCCGGTGGCTTTGCCGTGCCATACCACAACCGCATGCGGACCGGAGTAGACAAGCCCTGACAAGCTGTTGCTGTGTGCGAACAGTTCTTTTTCCCATGTAGCGCCGATTCTGGGTGGATTCTTCTCGTTGGTTGGTTTGCTGTCGTGTCTTCCAGCTTCAACGCGTAGAAGTGCATTAATGCAACGCGTGTCAGTGACAGCACGCAGCACTTTTTGTTTTGCTAAGTTTTGTACGGAACGGACCAAGGAAGTGCGCATTGGTGTAGAAAAATTATAATAGCGCAACAGGACGCGTTTTTTTTGCGATGGGAAATGTAGCTATTGGATTTATTCCGCTCTGGCACGGATTGGAACAAAGTTGAGTTTGGTAAGGTTGGCGTTCCTATTCCTAGAGGCATCAGTTGTGTGATAGTTCACTAAATGTAAATTAAATATCCTGACTGTTTGACTCACTAAGAATCAATTGAATTTATAAGCATATCATAAAATTATTGTTATATCGATTAATTGTGACTCCATAGTCGAGTAGGTGGGATGACAAAATAAATAATTGAAGAGTTGCATACGTTTAGGCTCTTGCAACTACCACCAAAGTAAAACCTAAACCATCGGAGGGATCTTTATTACTTCGCCATTAATTTCGAAAACTATGTCTCTAAAGCTGATTTCAAGCAATATTTATAACTTGATTGATATTGTGACTTTTAATATAATTTAGCAAGATGAGTTGATTTTTTTGTTTGACCAAGAAAGTCACTCTTACAACCAATACCAATTATTTATATTGTGAATGATATTTTAATCCCACACGGGTATAAATAGTGTACCAGTAAGTTTATAAAATCAAAAACGTAATAAAATTGCATACTTTTAGGCTCTTGTAATCAATACACAACACATGCTAAAAATTAATGCTAGAATTACAGATACATAGCAATAATGTGCCTATAATCGCTCACAGTTTATTATAAACTCATTTAAAAGTAATAATTTCTTTGATTGTTTGATTTTAATAAACTTTCTTTGTTAATCACAGTTATGTACAATTTTCTAATCTAATCTAGCCGGATAATGAATCGTTCGAAATACAGTATAATAAAATTATGAGTTGTATTTTAACCCCAAAGACGGCATGCGTAACAAACATAACCAAATAAATAAATTGCATACTTTGAGGCTTTCACAGCAATGGCAACAAGCAGCAAATAGCTATAGAGCAACTATTGGAATAATGTGCTCTTAAACTGATAAGATTTCATAGTTTATGTTGAAACAGAAAAGCATCATTTTTGCCTAGACTATAATTATTCAAGAAATTGCCCTGTTATCAACAGTTAACACACCGCACGAGCGTTGTTTATTTGGCGACAGAATTTAATCTAGGTTGCTTATGATTGGCCAAGCAAAAATATACTTAATATCAGCAACCCCCATTTCGTAGTTTCGTTACGACAGTCGTACAATTATCACATCAAACCTACCTCCTGCTCGCGTAAACTTTTTCGTTCCCTTTGCGTCCTACACCCCCTTTTCCCCTGCGCCACCTTCTGGCGAACCCTTTTCACAGAACATAACTGATCCCATCCATCATGCTACTTTGTTTGCCTGATTGGCACCATTGGTTTCGAAACGAAATCGGCATTAAAAGCAAACACACACACACGCACAACACACACACACACACACACTCTTAAGCCTAGATTCTGAACCTTCTCATTACCATTTTGTGGGCTGCCCGATTTCCGGTTGTCGGTGTTGTCCGCTTCTTGTGGTTCCCTTCCAGCTGAGCGAACTGATGATCACCGATCGATCGGGAATGACCATGAAATGCTTCTTCCCAAGCGCACACGGCGGTGTACCCTCCACGATCGATCATCGCTGTGTGTGCTCCCGCTGGTTTTCGCTTCTGCTGCTGTCTGTTTTGCCGTAGCTCTCTGTCTCTCTTTCTCTCTCTCTCTCTCTCTCTCTCTCTCTCTCTCGTGATGGCGGCCGATGATGGGGATAACATTTTTGCATGTACCGTAGCTTACGCACGTCCCTTGGGCCCTGCGCGGTTGGCAAATCAATTAATTTAGAGTAAAGCGACGAGCAGCGTTAACTCTCTTCCTGTTACTACCGCTCCACGGAGGGTACTGGTTTGCGCAGCGTATCGCAGAATCGCATCCGTACCCGGGGAAGGAATCAAGACATTCCGGACAATGTTGCAAAATTGCCCATTTGCTTAGGGTGGCTGCCGGTGGTCGCCTCCCGGGAGCGTAATCAGGCTGGGACGGTAAAGCTGGTTTTGGACAAACGTGCCGCCATTGACGAGCTCTGGACCGGGTCGGTTCCCCGAGGTCTGGCTGACTTTGATCGACTTGAACTTGACCACCTAGGGAAGTTTGTGGTTTGGTGGTGGATCCCTGGAGTGAGCGAGCGCGCGCGATGGTTGGGCGCGTCACCGGCGATTGATTGATAAGTGTTTTGCAGGAGTATTTGTTCGGTATATTAGAAAACACGAGCATGGAGTTTAATCTTGAGCTCTGAACGTTATTACTGGGATGTTATACGTCTTTATTAAGTTTCTCTCATAAGATAAAGCTCACTAAAAGAAGAATTGATGGCTTCATTGTTGATTGGATTATTCATTATCGTTCTGTCAAAATCAGTGAACAATACTTCGATTATCCGGCCACGGATTATCCAGTTTTCTATATGTCCTTGCTATTTAGAATAGTGAACTATAATTTTTAGTATAAGAGACTTTAGTAAACATAATACACATAAAAGTATAGAGTTCTTGGTCTACAATTTCTTGCTTCATTGAAATAATTTTCACGAAGTTGTAGAGTCTTAATTCGGGAAACTTAAAGAGGGGATATGAGAGAATAGTTCGGGCAATGATTGGGGACAATACATTTTTATATGGAAAAGCTTTTGTAAACAAAACTTAACTGGAAAGAACGTTTTATTCGGGTAAGTAACTTAAAATACGAGCTGTCCGGATAATCGAAGTGTTCTAATTTGATATCAAGTTTCGTTTAGATGTCCTAGTTCGTTGTTTAAGTGTTACGTTTGATGAGAAAATTTAGTATTTGGCTCATGTTTTGTATCTGATCGTTTAAATATCATCAAAAATGTTCTTAAAAAGATAATTAATTACATCAAAAGATCCAAGTACATAAATATGACAGGTTTTACTATTTTTTTTCCTAAAGCCTACAAAATCAAATGCCGGCAACTTGTCAAGCGAGCGAGTATTGACAACAAACTAAATTGATGAGTCAAGTTAAGAAGGAAGCGAAAGAAAGCCACAAAGCCACACAACAACAAAAAACACACTACAACGAAACAAAAAATAAGGAAAAACACAACGAATGTATAACCGTGTCCGTGCAGCTGCTTCCTTCGATCATTTCACCACCGGTTGCGGTCCGATCGATTATGATCAGGCATAAATTATTTGCTCGAACATATTCCGTTTCGTTTGACGGTTTAACCCCGGCACCGGTTGCGGGACGAAGCGGGGCTTTGGTTTGCGGCGGTGGTACGGACCGAACCACGGTAGCAAACGGATGGGTTGGTTTGGTTTTAATTCGATCGGGGACCACCGCTACCACCATCGCACGTGTAGCCATACGCCCCCCCGGGGAGACGCCTTGTTGGACGCCGGGTCCAAGGTCTTCCGATGATGGCGAAGAACGAAGATTTCAAACTACGGGTGCGAAATCATTGACCGTACCTAGTTGAAGGTGAAGTTGTGTGTGTGTGTTTTTTTTTACATTTGCTTCTCATTTCGCCATTGGAAATCCCCGTTGCTTTCGTGGTGCGTACTATTGCGCGGAAGTAGCGGATGAAAACTCTGCTGGACGAGCGCAACGAAAAAACGAGCAGCACACATAGCGATGTAGCACAGTTATTACTTAATTAGCGATACAAACCACTGCCAGCCAACAAGCGTGTTGCTGTTGAGGCCGATGCTGGTGCTGCTGTTGTGGTTGTTGCGACGGCCACCCAACACAAAATGGCGCGAAGATAATTTCTTTACGGACGATGCACACGATGACAACGGTTCCGAACCCGAACGTCTGCAGCTGTCCGCTTCCGGAATCGTGTGGGAAAAAGGGTACGATAATTGAATCAGCATCCATTAAATGGATGAGTGTTGTGCGTGGAAAGTGTGATGGAATGTGGTGTGCGTAAATCGTGTCGTAAAGCATAAAGTACGTACTATAAAAAAACGAAATTTTAAGGATTTTTACACACGATGGGCTGTATGTCCTAGCGAACTTCCCAGCTATTCATTTATGAGATGAGGTTTATTGAGTTATTAGTTGATTTGGAATATTCGTAGGCTGAATAATCGAGGAATTGCGTCTGGAGCATTAGTTGTACTGTCAACGCTTTTCCTAAGTGAAGTTAGAATTTGAAATGATCACCTTTAAGCTTTAAGATATCTTCTCTGGCATAAAGAAAGGTTAGAACATCGAGCAGGACCCAAGTCCCTGCTATCTGTCAATGTTGGCAAGACCATTAAAATGCATCAAAATCATGTCCTGGAAGTTTTAACGTTCCTTGGAAAAAAAAAATCTTGAACCCAGAAGTCGAAGTTGTCGTGGTTCTGGACACTTTGCACCAATTTTCCATTCGATGTTGTCTATGTCTGTAGCAGCAGTAGAAGAGTCTCTTTGACTGCCACGTAGTAGCGACTAAGAGGTATTTTTCTGAAGGTCTAAACTAAGAAATAGAACTAATACGACAACGTATTGCCGAAAGGATATACAGGAAGGTGAATTATACTTTTAAACTAAACAGTTCTTTGATGTAGGAGACGCGCAAAGGAGTTCATCTGAGTGAAAAACACTTATTTTAATCGCCATTTAAAATCAGTCGTTTTGCATCCCTGTAATCTTCAATAACATCCCAAAAATTACCATTAAAGTGTACAACTTAAAGCGTCCGAAATGCATCAAATCAAAACATGCACATGACCGGTTGCATGTAATCATAATAGTAGTGCCGAACATCCTTTTTTCGTTGCAAGCTTCACCATTCACCATCAACTCTTGATCGGAATTGAATTCGTTACATAGACACAGAAAAAAGAGCTGAATATGTAGCTTTACGGTCCCTGCAACGATACTGTCGAACTCTCGCAGCAAAGTGCAGCGTACCAGATACATCCATTGAACGGTAAAGTAAAGATCCTAAAGCAAACGGGATATAACCAACAACAAAAAAAAAACCCTGGGCTTTGGCTTTTGGAAGTAGTGAACCCAATCAATCATCCCAAGGACCTTCTATTCTTACGCTACGGTACATCGGGTTTAATGAATTCCATTCAGCAAGTCGACAGCAGGGTGCGTGTATCCCTGCACGGTTCGGGGATGTGGAACGATGTGAAAAGGATAAGAATTTCCATTTTAGCAGAACCCGAGAGCAGTCATGTACGGCGAAGGTCTACCGTAAATACAGTGCGTGCGTGCTGCACTGCCTTATCATCATTATTGCGTGTGAAAGCGCTTTTTTCGTAATCAATGTAATAGCCGGAAATATTGAAGCTTTTATCGATGACTTACCCTTTGAAGCAAAATAAAAATGTTGAACTATCTATTATACCATACTAAGCTTTCTTTACTCCGTCTGCTACTGTTGGCGTATTGATCCTAGACTTTACCAGCTGCTGTGCTCACTTGCCCGGGTACAGTTTTGATAAGCAAAATCATTCAAAATTCTTGCCCACTGAATGAAAACTTCAAACCATTGGGCGATTGGATTCGGTGAATGGTCGGCATTTACCATCACACGAACCGGTGTAGGATGAATGAATGTGAAAAATGTTGCATTTTCCACATGTTCTGCACACTGCTACTGACTTCATTTGTATGCAGGATCGAAACTGCTTGTTGAATATTGGTTTATCGGTGTTTTGTGGGAGTTTAAGAAGAATCAAGAGCTCTGGTCTGGTGCGAATAGTGTGCCAAACTATGCTGCACACAGGTATCATCAATTCCGTCAATTAGGGGAACATTATTCTATTTGCCGAGTGGTTGCGGTTGGTTTTAAGCGACGAGACTTCTTGGATGTGACACCAGACGGCTTCGAAGTTTTTCGTTTTCGGAATTATTTACGCTAACGCAAATAATGACAAGTCTTAGCAGGTTCCTGAGGTCAATAAGAAGAAGTGGAGGTTATTTCCTAAAGTTTTTTTGTACTACAATTCGTTTGCTATAGCCATTTGAAAAGTGTGATGTCTTAAGTATTATTCATAAATATTTATATTTGTTTACAAATAAAAAAGCAGCCAACGAGCCATCAAAATTATCGACAGCTGTTTGTTTGCATCTTGTTCACAATTTCAATCACTGTCTCATTTCTTGCTGCACTTTTTTTTGTTGCAAGTCCAAGCCCATATTAGCTGCTCGAATTGCTTTGCTGCACGAGCACAAAGCGCCTCCAACAGACAATGCTACCCATAGTTTCCTGATGCAATTGGATTGCGATGAGTTTCGAATTCGATTGATATCGCACTTTGTCGTTGCCGTGGTTTTGCAATAAAGCTTTTCGTGCGAATTGCCTCGAGCGGCAGTAGTTCCCGTCAGGATGGATATCATCAGCATAAGCCAATGGATCGAGCAGACACTAGAAAGTGGGTGAGAAGCATGCAACAAAAAAAAAAAAACCTAAAACACGTACAGTAAGGTACAGATGTTTGTGTCACGTTCGTTCGTTTTAGTTGATCTGCAGCTGTATGATGGTTGTGGTTTGGGGTGTATCATTTGAATATGGTACAGAATTTAATTGAAGCAGTGTGCACACCCTCGTTTTGATTCGACTCGTTAGATCGTTTTATTGCAGGCTGTTCCTTTGGTACGCTTAATTAACACCGATTCAACCCATGCGTAATGGGATGGAAAATGGAAGGCCACTGTTCCAATCAACAGGTTGTACACCGGAAACTATCGTTCGTATACGGTCGGGCGTTCCTCTCGACGACCACCGCCTCGTGTCGATTGGAAGGCGCGCTCTTCATTGATTAACGCAGTGCGCAGTCCCGTCTGACAGAAGATCTCATTGCGTCTTCTCCCTTTGCCGACGCTCAATGATTGATTAAACAGCACCCCACGCCCTTCCCGCCCCCAAACAACCAACCTTCCCTACTTGTTCGGGTGCCATTTTCTACCGGCAAAAACACATCTGGCATTCGGCCAAACGAACGATATTCGGTTGGTCTTCCGCCGGCAGTGTTTGCAGTAAATTTCATTTTCTTCCCAAGCGCCGGAACACACCACCAACGGCACCAATTAAGTGGCGACTAGTGCCGTTGGGTATTCTTCGGATGTGTGTGTGTTTGTGTGTAACGCTTAGTAAAAGATCGATTGACAATTTAATTTTGAACACGACGCAATTCGTGTGCACGCTACCGTTCTACAGCGAGCGAATTGATTGCGATCGAGGGTTGTATGTGATGACTTAGTGTGTACACAAACCTATTGACAGCAGTTTAGCTGATCATTTATTAATTTTCATTGCCATTTAATTGAGTTGGCTGGATGAACGATATGGTAAGTGGATTTTATTAGAACTTTGCCACACTTTATCGTTATTGATCTCATACACGATCTTATACTTTGAACTTTATGTAGGGTAAGCTGTAAATGAGAGAGGTGGTGATCAGTACGAGTCAGCAGTTCCTAGCAATACGCTAGGTATACTGAGAACTAGAGAACTCTTTCCATTCGGGTGTAGTTGGTTGACTAATAAGGCAACTCTGCTGACTAATAAAGATCGATTCTTGTTTAGTATTGTGCTTTGTGACGTTTATAGATATGACAATCGTTCGAGTACATTCAGAATATTGTCAGTCTTTTTTGATATTATGACTTAGGAGTACATCTGATCGAGTTTTCTTTAAGATCAAGACCATCTTAATCGATAATCTCATGTATTATACCTGCAGTGTACAGACAAAGTTGGACTACATTATTAGTTGGTTTGAAGTATCAGTCATTTAATTACTTTTTGTCTTATCATGAGCACTATCTCCTAGCGAAGAAATTGGAGATCGCTAGGCTGTTACTGATCATCGGTTCTTCTCTCTAAAATAAGATGAGCATGTCTGTTGAGGATCAACTTGTATCGGATTTGTATTAACAGATGACTACTGAAGACCCACATCGTGTGCCGGAAGATGCCTTTACTTTCTTTCGAGGGTTTACTGGCATATTGGTAGAACCTGGTATCTTTTTCGTATCAATTACCCAAAGATCTCCGTAGATATGCCCTCTCCGTAAGACTTAAGAGACACATTTCATTGAAGATCTCTGGTCCAACCAACTTAGCCATCAAAGTAGCCATTAAAATGAATTCATTTTGCATTCATTTTGTGTATAGACTAATCTTATAAACATAAAGAATCTGTCGTTTCCTCGTGCTCAATATTCCAATCTCATTGGTGTACCGTTCTAACTTACAACAGTAAGCCCTCTACAACATGCAGCGAAGCGCATCGTACACCAGGCACCATTCATGCAACACCGACCAAATGCAATGCCAGGGTTGCGACAGGCTGCCAGCGGAGGGCAGACTTAGAAAACCAGCTAAAGAACGTGCAACGATCGCCGAACGACACAGCGACAGCATGATCGTGTGTGTCTACGATAGCACTGCTCTCGCTTCACTTGCAACTTGGTCTGGCTATCCAAGGCCAGTTATTTATACGCTATCGGACGGGCTAAAAATAGCTACACATTTAATAAATTATCTACTCTATTCCTGCTTTCCGCCACACTGTCGCACACACACGCACACACTCTGGTGGTGGCGGCAGGGGCTTGTTGTTTTGTTGGGGTGCCCCCTTACATACACTTTCGACACTTGAGTCGTTTGAGAGTCGCAGGTCTCGGAGACGCTAGTGGCGCGAAGTGGCGCGAAGACCTTTTTGATTGAAGTGTAGAAGATGGAGTGTGCGGAGTTGTTCTGCCCGGCAAGATACTCGAGCCGCGAACCAGCCAGCCGGTATGATGAACCTCCTTCGGCGGAGAACGTGTTCTCCAGCGTTCTCCCAACACAGCGTGAACTTTGCGAGTTGATCTCAGCCGGCAGTAACAGGGCCCGGGAAAGCAATCCGTGCTGAGCGCCATGTTTTATGAGTTGGGCGGATAGAGTGGCGCGGGAGAGTCAATCGGGTGGATGGGTGCGTAAAAGAACGCAATGCAATGTAGTGTTCATTCGCAGCTCATCAGAATAAATTAAACTACTCAATAGAGTTGCGATTGTGGCGCGGGCAAGATTGAAAGTAAAGAGTGCCGAGTGTGCCCGACAGTTGCGGAGGATGTGTTCTGCATCAACGGATATCTTGAGAGTGTGTATTTAGATTTTTGGTGACGATGTTTTTTGATGAACTGAAATCGCTGAGAGCATGATCCTCAATTGAATCACATCGTGAACGCATAATAATGACACGACGACTTAATTGATACGGTTCAAGTTATTTAGTGACATGTCCGGATGGTTATAGGGGGATGTGTCTATACTGGTATCAATTAACTTATTTGAAGTTTTAATGAGCCTTACTGCCGCTGGCCTTTATGCTTTGCTTTACCGGGTTGACACTATAATATCATAATCAGATTTAATTTTAGCAATATTCTGATATCGATATACTACTGTTACACAGTATGAGATGGTTTGATGATATTACGATTAATCTAATTAAGATTTCGGATGCTTTTTAAATCTTCATAAAATCTGTTCCTTAAGTCTAGATTAAGATGTGTGGGCAGCTTCTAACAAAATAGTCAAAATGAACTATCTTCCTCAACCTATTTTGAGCCGTTTGCCGAGTTGTTTGGGTTGTTGAATCGTCTGGAAGTATCTGATTATAATATCTATATTAGCAGAATGTAAGTGACCTATCCTTGGAGTCCATGATGTCCTAACTCTAAATGTTAACATAAATCATTTGTTTTGGACCCTTTTCGAGCTTCTTTGGCAAGATCTACTATACCATACAAAGGGCATATTTTCTGGATATGCATTTTACGCAGACTTGGCAAAGCAATTAGTTAAAGTTTTTGCTTATTAATTCTTGCCAAAATGCGACGTGCTTAGCAATCAATCCATCAAATTGTATTTGCTCGATTGTCTAACAGAAGCAGGCTAAAATTTTTAAGATTTCCAGCTAAAGTCCTCGATAATAAAGTTCAGTTAATTAAGTACAATGTTCAGAGCTTGGTGTCAGCTGTCAAGAGACAGCTTCAACGAATGTTTCCTAATCTCTGTAGGTAGCTGGGGAATGAATTACAGTCTTGTATCTCTTTCGACGTAATGCTATTTGGTTTTGGGATTGAGCCTGCACGCCCGGAAGTATGCAATTTTGACAGTCTTTTTGATTTGTTGTTTGTCGTTACTGTTACGCCTAACTATGGTTCTAGATCTACAGAAGACTTTAGGATATTTTTGCACACCCTAAAAGGCCAACAGTAAGATTTCGAAATGACTTCCACCGCCTGTAGTGCAGTTTGTTCATTAAACCACCCTCTAACCACATTTTAATCTTTGTTTTCCAATATGTCCCCTATCCCTTCATTAAAAAGGTTTCGTTCGTTTGAAAAATAAACTAGAACGCAATTTTTAATACACTTGATGCCCCCCCCCTAACATGTGTTTGTTTGGTCGTACGTGGCCCTCTCTCGGTAACACTATCGGACCGCAATGCAATGGAAAACAGAAAGAATAAACGAGAAGAAAGGAGGCAAAACAACTTGATCGTACGTAAACCATCGCGCCCGGAGAGGGTTTTGCTGGAAGGCGCATGTGTTGTGAAGTGCGTCGATCTCGTTCCCATCCATCATGTGCACGCGGGGTCTTGCAACCGGTTGATCCGGTAGTCAAGACCGGCGCGGTTTCGGTGTGGCTATTTTTAGAACGGAAAATAATATTTATTTATTTACTGATACTGTTTGTCGGATGTGTGTGTGGGGATGTACCCAGTTTTGTTGGTTCGCTGGATTGCGGATGGGGAGACCTGTTGCTGTTGTGGTGCAAGGGAAAATGAAAAGAAACGACCGATTTACAATATATCATCCCGTAGCACCGACCGATGGTGGCGTCGTCGTCGTCGTCGTCGTCCTCCAGCGTCGTCGTCGTGCCCGGATGATTAACGTTTGCCGATGATGGGAATCTTTTGTTGTGCGTTTTAGTCGTCGTTCCCGAAACACGCACCGAATGGGGGCAGGCTCACGTTGTTGGTAGGGTGTGTGTCTGCGTATGTGTGTGCGTACGATCCGTACGCACGTAGTTTGGGGATTTGTTAATGCAAAGCGCGTAAAACCTTTCGTGTCGAACGCTTTCTGGGACACAAACGCAATCTCGAGAGGTACCATCAGTGCGGGACTTTGAGCGAAATGGGTGTGTACGGGGAATGTGTGTGAGGCGTGTTTTGATTTTAACTTCAAATGAGCTCATCATGGAACGTCTTGAATGTTCCTCCATTTTTTTTTGGTCGTTTCGACAAAGGCCCAAAGGTATGCAATTTTATTGTTGATCCTCCTTTTGGAAGTTCTGTTCTGTGACAGTTTTGCGTATCTTGATGCTATAATCTACTGCTCAGTTTAACTTACAATATTGATAAACTCTATATTGCATACCTTCAGGCGTTTGTCTTCATGACATCTCGTTATCGAACGTTATGAATTAGTAAAAAAAGTATAACTGTAAGTAAAAAGAAGCTATTTTTGGTGTTCAAAATTCGATACCATTCAACAGAGGTATCGCAAATTTTAATTCCCAACTGAATGAAGCTCTTTGTCGAGTAAATGTTGTTTCCTTCAGTTGCTTGTACAGCTGCTTCGAACCCGAGGGAACTAACATCCAAACCAATATAAAACCGAGCGAAAAACAACGTACACACCTCTCGTTACAAAGCGTTATAGACCCGCTAGACATTGGGCCGATATTTTTAGCCGAGCCCGTGCGCGAGTTACGAATGCGGTGGCGCACACCTTCATTTAATATTCCTGTCAACGACACACGGTGGAAACTCCGGGAACGGAACTTGCCGATCGCCGATCGTGCCAACAACAACCCAAAACAATAATGTGACCGTGTGTACTTGCGAGAGCTGTGTACGGAATTTGTCCACAAAAGCTCTGTCGTACTCGTCGCCAAAGTCAACAAGGATGTTGGGGGAAAGCTGCCATGTGCCGGATCGGGTGCATTAACATAGCTCACGAACACACAGAGGACTAAGAGAGACAGAGACATACAGACGGCCTAAAAGCGCAAAATGTTTGCCAGCGAGATGGGTGATTGATGGGTGGTTCGTGAAGAAAATCTTGATCTTATGGCGGTTTGTTTAGGTTTTTTTGTCCGGCTTTGGTAACAAGGGCAGAGATGTTATTGTATAATTACGCCTTTAAAATGATTGAAATACTGTTTTTTTGTAGTTAAAAGAGTCTTAAAATTAAATGTAATGGTGGTACAATAATCTGTTTTCAAATGATTTCAAACACCGCTAACCACAAATCAACATTAAATTACAAACGATGGGTTAGCCCCATCAAGCGGCAATCTTTTCGTGACGTCAAAAAGTTAATGATCACTCAAAAAAGGGGATAATTACGAAACAGGGGATAAACATTAAAACAACGAAAATTACGCCACAACCAAATAACAAACTAATCGTAGGTTTGGAGTAGTTTCATGTATTACGAAATTAAAACGAAATAACTATTTACACTTCTTCTGATGAGTTTTTGTTTTCGCCAGAAATGCAGTGCGTTAATTAATTAATCGTAATAATGATTTAACACATAATTGGGTTTATTATTTATCGTGTGTCTTTTTCCCCCGTTTTATTCAGTACAAGTTGCAAGCTTAATCTGTTGAAAAATGTCTTCAACAAAACCCCATCTCATCTGCCATCAAGCACAAAACAAAACCGGGCGAAAGAAAACGCTCCCGCCTAGTGCCTTACAGACGCTATCTTACCTGCTCGGTTAAGAAACTGGAATAAACAACAGCCAAACACAAAACGACAACAACAAAAAAAACATTAAACTCCATCCCCTAAATCGTGTCCCCGGGGAACGACGACGCCCTTTTGCCTTTTTGGCGGTTTCGGGGTGGAAATGTTATTTTTAAAAATCCGGTTTTGCTGTCTCTTGGTGCAGCAACGTGCTCGCCCGTGCTCACACAGGCTGGGGCGAGCCATTCCGTTCGTGGCCGTTGAAGAGTAGTCGTTCGTTTCCAGCGTGCTTCGAATTTTGGTGGTCATTGATGATTGTCGCCGCCGTGTACGGGGGTCCGTTTTTTCGTGGTCATGGTGACTACCGGGCGGACAGGCAATCAGCATTTGTTTTAAGGTTACGTTGCGAAATCCCAACCCGGTACCTTTTAACAGTGTTGTGCTTTAGTTTTGTGGATATAAATATTTGCTACGGTTGGGGAGATGTTGTTGGGTTTGCGAAAAAGGAAAAATTGCGTCACAAATAATATTCTCAGTGTCATATTTTCTGCTAATATTTTAATTTCTTACACTTTTTTTTGTGTAAGTAAGCAAAATCGTTAGCAAAAATAATGAATAACATTTTTAATAAACCACAGGAAACAATAAAGAACGCTAGAGAAAACCGGCAAATTAGAATAAGCAAATTATGGGCAAATTACAGCAATTATATTTTGTATTGTATGAACGTACAAGTTGCCTAAAAGGAACCTATATGACTTTTACATGTAAAAAACTTCCTCCTTAATCTTGTTATGATCATTTGAAAGACATAAGACGAGAACATGACCTAATTTGAACAATTTAAAGTTAAACACGTCAAGCTGATCCCACCAAACAAACGGCATTAATTTAAATCCATGTGCTGGCGCCTGGATGTATGCAATCGTATACTATTAGTTGCCTTTTTATTTTCACTATAAAATTACTCGTAAACATCAGAAAAAGGTCTTTTGACGGATCCACACTAACGCACTGTCAACAAATGTTGTTCGATTTGACATTTGTCAAAAACTATTATCAGTAACGCCATCTAGTGAGCGTTTTGACAGACGTTTACTATGCAAAGCGCAATTTAAAGAGATTTTCGACGCAATCCCTCGAATGCTTATCGAACGCTTCTACGGTATCGATAAGCTTGCGGTACCCTGGGCGACCAGCGAAAAATCCACCACAAATGGGTTTGACAATGTGACCGGAACAAATACCCGAAATTCGATAAAGCGGGGTCAGGTTTATCCATTAGTTGGCCGCATCCAACACCACCACCGTTAATCACCGCGTTACGTACAAAACTCGTCGTTAAAAACATGGGCGCACGATGAAGGGTCAAGGTTACCGCCGGCTGAAATGGGGCGTGGAATGCTGTTGTCGAATGTGTTTACGCAGCGCGCTGGAGCAACTTTGCTTTCATTTTGTTTACCTTACACGTGTTTGTGTGTGCGTGTGCGTCTGCAGCGATGAGAGAAAGTATTTTTCAACACAATATTTGGACAGTTAAAATAATATTTTCGTCTTCGAGAACTAATTGAATAATTAAACGTCTCATAAAACCTTCGCGAACAAAATTCTTCGTGTTCTGGAACCTTTTTTGGGGGCGGTTTTTTCTCTTCCCTGTAGTGCTCCAAAAACATTTCGCGATTAATTTTATGGTGTTTATTTTATTAACAGCAAGAAAAATAAACATCGCAGTACGTTCGTTTCGTACGCCTGTCGTATCCTAACAGTGGAAAGTTGGTTGTGGAGATTTATACCATGACAGCAAAGCTTTCGCTTCGAGCGCTGAGTATAGTGAGGGCGTTCGGGAAAGATAAATTGCCCACACCAAAAGACGCGGTATAGACCGGTACGTTTTATTATTCATTACTTGCGGCACTGTAAACATTCGCACAAATCAACAACAGATCAACGTACACTCAAACATGCAAGATTCTTTTCCACAAGTGCTTAGAGCCAAGATTTCTCCCACGAGGATTGCCCGGTCGCAAGCTTCAAAGGATTGTGCCTGTCTGGGCGGAATGTTTACCGAATTTACATAATCGTGTCTCGGTTTGTAATTGAACCACGTCATTAATTATTGACGAATGTTCGAAGCACTTAACGACCAATCTTTGAGGGTAACCGGGCAGCTAAAAGGTGTTTGGAGCATGGGCTTGGAAGAGGGCAAAAGTTTGATTAAAAAATTTTTGGGATGCTTTTTGCACTTCAGAAACCCTTTATTGATCTTTGAATTCACTTTTTCATCGCTTAGTCATCAAGTGGTATCGAGGATCAAGTTACAAATCATCCGTGTTGTACAACTTTACCCTTGATTCGCCCAGCGTTTCGTATTTCGCACGCTGGTCGTAATCGGTTGGCGGAATAAAAGCGCTTGAGCTGGAGGTGATGGTGAGCGATGGGACAGTACAGGCCATCAAAAGTTTTGATTGGAGTTTTGAAGTTGGATTATGAAGTGTGTGCAACAGCTGGGGAAGATTTAATGGTTTGGTTGAATCGGCATTTCCAAGTAAGTGATCGGAAAATAAAAGTATTTTGATTAAAAAAGCAAAAAAAAATCTGTAAAACAACATTAGGAACTTGGAAGCAATAGAACAAATACAAAATAATAGGAAAGTCTTAAGAAAAATCAGCAAACACCATCTAAATAATAGAAACATTTAAGCAACCTGTGCATCTCTCAACAAGACATCAGAAAATAAGCACAATATATTTAAACACATTATAAAAAGAATAGATAATTGGCAAAGAAAATAAGTGTTGTAACAAACAAATAGAAATTATGTATAAACCATCTAAAATATAGCAATAAAAATAATTAAATTTATGAAAACAACACGATAAAAACCAAAATTAAACATAAACAAACAATGAAATACCAAACGAAAATCGAAACCAATCGAAATCTTGAAATCTCATGGTAGTTTACTGTCTCGTTTTTCTCTCTCGCTTTCTCATCAATACCATGGCAACGACAGTAGGTTGAATTCTTGTCTAATTTATAAGTCACGGAGCTGAAATCTAGTGCTCGGATCTTCTACGAGTCACTTTCAATCTCAAAAGCGCCGTATTCTATTCCCGCGATCCAGAAGTAGTGATGAAAAATATGATAAATCTTTAGACAAACTAATTTAAATTATTGTCTTCAATAGCTATTCCAATACTATATACATCTCACAAAAAGGAGTGATAAAATCCCGATATTACTACTGTTATTATAATTATGAAACATATGCTTAATACGGTCCACCACGGTCCACGTGTATAGCGCACTCAGCACTATGCTACTTGTTGCCAACGAACGACATTTGATCGAATAATCACCCGGCACGTGACCCAACCTTGACAGGCACGCCGGACCGGGTGAGAACACACTCCGGCACGTTCTGACAGTTCGTCAGATGAAGCAGCTCTGTGCCGTTGGTGTCCACCGAGTCACCCTAACGTGTGCAAATGATGAACTATGATTTGCTGCAACTTCACATGCGTATTTGCACGCGTATCCATTTAGCGGCGTTCGGTAAAGCCGGCGGACAGGTTGTAAGGCGTTGTTTGGGGGCAAGGACGCAACTGGAAATTAGTTGCTGACAGTGGCGTTAGGGTTATGCATTCAGGTTGGGAAACCTGTTGATTGATAAGTCAATCAGGAGGTTATGAGAGCTAAAAAGAGGCAATCGATACTTTTTTACTCAAACCATTCTACGTCAATATGTCATTTTGAAGACTCTGGATCATGGATAGTTTGCGCACTGCATAAGTAATATTTTTGGGAAACATTTTACACATAACTTTTCCATCAACTTAATCGTGCAAAGCTACGACAAATGCAAATGTACTGCTATGGAAGCTGATTAATTAAGATTTTCACCCGAATGTCCTGTGGCTTCCCGGATGCTTTGAGGTTTCGTGGTTTGGCACCGCACAATCGGAACGTTAGCTACACGGTGGAAAGATTACCGGGAGGCAGCCTAACATAATTAGATGCATGAGTGAGCGAATCAAAAGCCATTTCTTCGTGCTCGTTAGTGTGGCTGCTACCGAGCGCAGAGACTTCTGGCCCGTACAGAGAGTGGGGCTTTTGATTTACCGGTTTAGATTAGAGATGCTCGTGATAGTCGAGAACTGTGTCGGTGTTTGGGAATTGGGATAGATTAGTAGCTTGTTAACTACAAATCGCACAACTAATGCGATTGCTTTAAGACTCACTTTAAATGTAACGCTCGTACTAATACCGAATTTCTATTTCCGTTTCTCTCATCCACAGCCGGTGTTCGAAATCGGTTGGAGTCGCGCTGATCGGCCCCATTCGAGGGGGCCATGACGCGTTGGCCCGTCCTACTGCTTGCACTGCTCTCGGTGGCGTTCTGTCATGTCCCGGCGGTGGCGACCCTGATTCCCGGCCCGAATGGTGGCGCCGGTATCGGTCACACGCCGAGCGGTGGTTCCGGCGGTTCCGGGAGCTCGAGCGCGTCCGAAGCGTCCGCATCCTCGGCCCTACCACTCTATCATGACCCGTATCAACCTCAGTCGCTGCTGCTTCAGCATCAATCAGCATCAACCTCCAGCCAACAGCAACACCAACACCAGCAGCAGCAGCAGCAGCACCAGCAACAGCAAACCCATTCGTCCGGTTCGTACATTACGAAGATGCCGGAGAACTCGCCGCACCAGAAGTTCCGCAACAATCGGACGGTGCTGACGCTCGGGTATCTGACCGCGGTCAAGGGTGATCTGATCGAGAAGCAGGGCCTCACCATCTCGGGCGCCCTCACGATGGCCCTGGACGAGATCAACAACGATCCGGACCTGCTGCCGAACGTGACGCTCGCCCTGCGCTGGAATGATACGCGCGGCGATACGGTCGTGGCCACACGTGTCATTACCGAGATGATTTGTGACGGTGTGGCCGCATTCTTCGGACCGGAGGGTACCTGCCAAACTGAGGCGATCGTTTCGCAGAGTCGCGATATACCAATGATCTCGTATGTGAGTATGCGCGTAACAGTGGACGTAACAGACTTATAGGACTAATGTTTTACTATAAAATTGTGTAGCAATTGCTGGTACGCCATCATTTACAGGGTTAGCAAACCATAAAAATCAAACCACGATAATAGGTTAGCAATAATTAGGTTAGGTGATAAAACCGCGACGAAGCCTCGATTCCTTATGAATTCATTTTATGCAATTAATCTTTTACATGCTGCTACTTCCCTTCAACTAGCTCCAAATGATTTCCCATGCACTAAACGTGATCTTCCAATTCTACTTAACAATCATAATCATCTCCGACAGTTGTGTGGTTGACTTTTGCCCTCCGGGAGATGATTCGTTTGACGCTCGGAGCGATCTTGCCGATCGGCAGTCCACTTTTCAACCGCGTTCGCTTATCACTAATAAACCCATCTCTCCTTACTTACAGCTCGATGGTTACTTGCCTCATCAACACGTCCGATTACGTCGACCGATAAGCGTCATGCAAAAACAATCGATTTGACCTTTCACTTGTTCGTGACGTGTACGGACGCCTCCTTTAACGATGCTGTCACGACCGTGGAGTTCGGTAGATGCCGGCCCAGAAGCCCCTCGTACTATCTTGCTCCGGCTCTTGGCATCTGCTTGCCCGGTTGACCTCTTGTAGCCGGCCCGCCAACTGCCAACATGTCGAAAAGTGTCGCAAGAAATGAATAATGTAGCACTAAAAATAGCACTCCCGAGTTGTGCCAGTTTGTTGTTTGATCATGGACAGCAGCTTGGGAAGCTTTATTCCTTTCCGTTGTATCACACAATGGCATCAACTGGAGAAGTGTAGAAACTGGCACTGGCAGCCGAGATGGGAAGACGAATATTAGTTTGCGAATGCACTGCCACCGAGTGTTGTTTGATTGGTGCGATGGTGTAGGGCGTCTTGCTGCATAATTATCAGCATTCTTGGCCGGTTCGATCGAGCGATAGTGTTTGCTGGACGGTAAAGACGAAGTGAAGCGATACGGTACGGTTATGGTAATTGATGATAGCTAATTAACTCAACAATAGCAAATATCATCGTACTGTGTCGCTCGCTGTCAGTGACATTCTGGGCTGTAGTGACATAGATATCGGGTTGTTTCGTTGAGCTTTACACAGCACAAAAGTATGCAAATTATTTTTTACTCGGTATGACGTGAAGATCGTGCTGAGAAACTAATAGGATTCGCCAACGTTAAACAATATTTCTGTTTTAATTGGAAAATCTATTTTGCTTTGAAGCATCTGATCGTTGAACGATCAAACAAAAAACATCGAAATTTGTTTATTGGTGCGTATCATAGAAACTAATTTGTTGTAGGTATATTCATCAAACTTAATCCTTCGTTTTACCTCTTCGGAATATTGTCTTTTCGACCGGGCAAAACCAGAGTAAATTCACATATTGTTATTCTCTAATTTGTCCATTTTTAAGTAACAAAGCTATTCCTTTCTCGCTATGAATTTAACGCACCAATTTGCGCCGAAATGTAGGCAATTGGAGAACACCTGCAGGATTAAATTGTTCTTGTGAATATGGTTACTTCGAATTCTTTTGGTATTTCTAATGCTCAATGGCTAATGTTGTTTCTATTGAATTGTGTGATTAAATGTACATGATAGAGTAAAACATATGTTATTGAGGACGAGGTTCTTCTTAATTCTTAGGCTCTCGTCAATCTCGTCAGCCTAAATAAATGACAGTTAAATAAATTAAGGATGTACTTCTGACTTTACTTCTTTAGTAACAGTTCGCACAGGACGACGACATCGGTGTGATATCTCGCGGATGCAGTTCATGAGGAATCCATTTTCCTTCCTTCTGAATCATTCCGGACGAATGTAACTGTGAGGTTATTGCTTGCCGCGTCACTCCTAGCATCGCAGCGTGCTCTTCTTGAAACGTATTAGACCTTCCTTCGTGTGCGTAGCTCAGGAACCACTCTCGACACCTTGTTTCACTTAGAGCAGCATCTCCGTAAACTTGAAAAAGTTCTCAATATGCTTCGGCTGCCATATTCCTAGCAACTCTGCTGTCTCGTTATCATGGACTTCAATTAGTTTGGGTTGTTTTAATAAATATATTTAAAAAAATCATACGTTTGCCTCAATAATGGTATTCTTTTTTGTAATATTCAATTAAGCGAAAAGCGTTGTTATAGTTTCAGCTATAGCGAATTTTTAATTTCGTTACTAAATAATTTACAAAACTATTCACAACTGTTGCATATTTAGGATATATGTTTGATAAATGGTGTAATTTAGTTAGTCAACAGAAAGCCACTCTAATTGATATACAACCCCCGTCATTTCGACTCATTTAAAGCTTTAGCTAATGTACCGTGTAAAATCTAACATCACGTCCTGTTTTTGCCATTTTTTTTGCAGAGATGTTCCGAGCTGCAGCGTAGCTCCAAAATTCCTACCTTCGCCCGAACCGAACCACCCGATACTCAGGTATGTGAAAATTAAGGATTTTGTGTTGTACTGTTTGTGTATGTTGTGTCTCCCTGTTGTATATGTACACAATGATACCCCCTTCTAACGTGAGCGAAACGTTAATAACAGTTTTCACAACAAATATGCAATATCCATTACAGAGTGGCACAGGCAAAAATCGGTACAACACCAAAGAGAGCGAGAGAGAGATAGAGAGAGAGTTTGTTTGTTTCGTTTGTTTATTTTTCAAACCAAGAAGCGCTTTAAATCATTCGTCAGGAATGATATGTGTGTCTGTGACTTGTGTTTTGATTTCTCCGTTACCATTTGGTACTAAGTAAACAAGTTTCCCAAACATTCTGCTTTCTACCGTACCTTGTGTCAGATTAAAATTAGATGAAACTTGCCTTCTCCAGGTAAGGACAAGTAAAATTTTAATTGATAATCATGCAAAAGTTGTTCTTCACGCACGATGCCGTACGTCAAATGTTGTTTCAACTCCCCCGAAAATAGCTATCTGCCCAAAAAAGAAAAGGTTCGAACGCGGAAAACCAATCCCGAAACGTCAAACCAATCGAACGGAAAGCGTGTACTTAGCATATTGATTGATTTGCTCAGATTTGGAAGCAAAACGGAATCAAAAACAACACATGCACACACCTTCATCGGAAGAAGAAAATGTAATTATGCCACTCTGTCAGCGTTGAAGATCGTTTCAATCTGCTTCTAGCAGCTTCTAGTTGCACCGCTTCCAATTACCTTCGCCCCCTTTAAGCCCGTACCAAATTGGAGTAAATATTTCCGGAGGCACGGGCACAAACTCGACGTCGTCGTTCGAATTTCGCTGACACTCGCGAGACATGCGGGTTTCCTACGGCCACTTGTTGTTGCTTGCGTATGCCGGCAGTGTATCCAGCAGGTGCCAACGCGTCAGCAGTTTTGTTTCCGAAACGTTCTCTAAAAATAATATTTCACCCGGCGTTTGATGACATTAGCAAAGTTAGTAGTTAAAAGAAGCGTTTTTACTGCAAATTGGAGCCGATTATCACTTCCGGATTGCAGCTTCTAGTTGCACCGCTTCCAATTACCTTCGCCCCCTTTAAGCCCGTACCAAATTGGAGTAAATATTTCCGGAGGCACGGGCACAAACTCGACGTCGTCGTTCGAATTTCGCTGACACTCGCGAGACATGCGGGTTTCCTACGGCCACTTGTTGTTGCTTGCGTATGCCGGCAGTGTATCCAGCAGGTGCCAACGCGTCAGCAGTTTTGTATCCGAAACGTTCTCTAAAAATAATATTTCACCCGGCGTTTGATGACATTGACAAAATTAGTTGTTAAAAGAAGCGTTTTTACTGCAAATGGGAGCCGATTATCACTTCCGGATTGTGTTGCGAGCCGGGCACGGGATAAGCTGACACCAGCCAGCCGGCATAGTGAGTGTGACGCTTTTTATTGGAGCCGCCCGATCGGAAGTACTGATTGGGCAGTTTTGGACGCTGTCACATTGTTTCTGCCGGGAGTTGTCCGTGTTTGGAGCATGAATGGGTAAATTTGACACCGGACCGACTGGGTCGTACATGCGGCTGTGGGCTTAGGCACTGTGCCACAGGTGTGTGACGGATGGTACACGCGCCACTTTACGCTAAGGAGTCAAATTTCTCCGGAAATTTTATTGCTTGCATGGCTATTGCATGGTTGTACGATCGACAGAAAAAAAGATTTTTTGAAAACAAATATGTAAAATGAGCTGCACAATCCATTGCTATCGTTAGATTGAGTAATTCTTCATCTAAATTATTAACGCATATAAAAAAAACCTTTGATTGAAGTTCGATACATGATATTCAGCATAATATTGGACCAAAATTGAAGTTCTAAAATGTAAATTGAAAAAAAAAATTATAGTTTTTGAAACTTATTAACAAATTTTTTAAACGTTTAGTAGCTTGCCGTTCAACAAATTCTAGGATTTTTTGGTTTGAAAGCTTAGAGAAATTTAAAAAAGCTTTAAAAAATAGTGTTTCTATAAGTTTTTATTATTTAAATATACCAAACAACTCTATTGATTGTTGATTAATTGATCAAAATCGAATGAAAAGATAAGTGCAAAGGTTTTATAATTAGCTATAAACTTTTTACACTCTCAATACTTGACAAAAAATCGTTGAAATAGCAGCAGAACCATGTTGAACTCAAGCTATAATTGTTGTTCGATACATTAGCTATGAAAGAATCCTGGTCACGGCACCAAAGCGATAACACCAAAGCGATAAAAATATGATTGCTCTGCTTTTCGCAGGATAAGAAATTATTTAATGTTTAAAAATGAGTAAATTTAGGTAAGAAAAATTGCATACTTTTGGTGAAATACGTCTAGCTTCATTTTCAGTTAAGAAAAGGACATGAACAGTTAATTTGTAACACACTGAAATAATTTGTTAGAACGTGCAATTATAATTCTTTCCCAGCTAACACGATACAGTACCATAAACTATTTCTTATACTGTTTTCTGACGTTTCTAATTCTTCCGCATTGAGAAAGGTGTCACTATTTACAACCCGTTTGAAGTTGGTACGTTCGTTACCAAGTTCGGCTGCATTTGATGCACAAAATACAGGGAAAGATATTTATGCACTGAAACGTTTGTAGATCATACTTGTCGTGTTTACAACGGAACTGACGGAGTTCTAGCTATCTTTCCGTCTGTAAATTCAGTTTTAGGTACGACCAACGAATCCCATTTGAAATGTTACATCCTGTCTTCGTGTGCGCAGTTCTTTTGATGTCTTGATGACACGGTCAGTACGCTCAAGAAGTGAACGAAATTGGTTTTAATATTCGCGATAGTTTTTATTTTCCCGTAATCTAATTTTTATCAAATTCACTGCAAGTTCAGGTGGACATCTCTAATTGGTTTACTTCGCTCTCATTTTGCGCAGGTTACCAAATCCATCATCTCCCTGCTAACCTACTACGGCTGGCGCAAGTTCTCCATCATCCACGAGCAGCTGTGGAAGAATGTGGCCACCTCGCTCGAAGCGCAAGCCACCCGCAAGAACCTGTCCGTCAACCACGTCGAGATGGTGTTCGACAACTACAAATGCTGCCAGGACAATATGGAATGCTGCCGTAGTGGATATTGGTACACGGTATTATATTATTACATAAATAATTAAATGTTGTCTAGAGCAGAAAGTTTTCTGGGGGTTTTCCGATCTCATCATCACGACCAATCCACGACCATCTCTCTCTCTCTGCACGCCATCGCTCATCGCTTTCCGGGTTCGGTTTACTATTGAATGGGATGGGAAATGGGATGTGCTTTTGCCTCCGGTGTGTATGTGTTTGAAAAAGGTTCGATGGGTTGTGGTTGTTGGAGGCTGTGTGCAGCACAACCCTGCTGGGAATATTGTATTTAGGGTTTTTGTTTAGTTCACTAACTGGTAAATTCTAAATTTTGGTCGAAACTTTTAGCAATCATTCTAGGAAAGTGTCTGCATCTATGCACCTATTAACCAAACATTAACATCTCCACTCCATGTTGAATGTCCACACCTAGAGCACACTTGGTTCTTCCATTAACTGTACTACTTGTCATACATTGTCCCTATTTGCTCCACTTGTTTCAACGTATGTGTGTTTTTTTCTTCTTCTTTCTTCCTTCTTCTTCTCCATCATTTTCCCATCCCATTTCCCATCCACAGGTCATACAGAAAACGATGAACAGGACGCGAATCTATGTGTTTCTCGGCAACAGCAACCAGCTCGTTGACATGATGGCCACCATGGACGGTATGCAGCTTTTCGCCAAAGGCGAATATCTCGTAATATCCGCCGACATGATGACTTATTCGCCGAAGTAAGTAGAGTGTGTGTGTGTGTGCTTCTAGTGTTTTTTTTTTGTTTGTTCGTTTTACGGAAGTTATGTAGCTACGTAACTGCGGTAGAAAACGGTGAAAACAAACATATTGCAAACATTCCAAACATACTGTACGAAAGAGGATATTATTAAATTTCCAAAATGGTTCGTGGGTTTCCTTCCTGTCTGCGTACGTACAATCTTTTATTTGTCTTTTGTTGAGAACGCGACAGGCTCATTGAAAAGCAGTGTCCGGTTTGAATTTCACGCTCTCGCACTCTCCCGCTTTCCGCATTTTCGTTCACACAATTTGGTTTAGTGCTTTGGTCCTTCATGGAATTGAATTTTTGAAGTAAATAAAAGTCAGGATTTTTTACTTCCAGTGAGTGCTCTGCACTCTGATTTCTACTTCAAAAATCTTCAACTTTTCAGTGCTCAAAACCATACGGTTTAGTTCCCAAGTAGGTTCCGTCAATAGCTCGTTGCGTTATATATCTTTCTTTTAGTTTCTTAAGTTAAGTGCGATCGGAACGAATTTAATTCAAAAAGCATCACGATGAAAACGAAAATAGTTGAAACACAGTCATAAAACCATGGGAAAACGTCAGTATCTTTGGAATATTCTAAAATAAGACTCACAAAATGTAGTTATATACGTAAAAAGATGTGTGCGTGTATTTTAAAGCCTCTATTATCCGTGAATAATACTAAGCATTAGGGATTGAATGCGTTTACAGATGGAAAAAAGAGAGGATATTCTTCTGATGAAACTTGTCGTCATAACCTTTTATCAAAAAAGATACAAAACGCAAGAAAAAGTTAATATAAGACACGAGTTATCAGTAAACAGGTTAAAAATACAATAAAATGAAGAAGAACTCTAGCAAAATGTAAAGAAAAATCTAATATAATAACAAATTTCGCATTGAGGGATGTTTCACGAAGATCTAAATAGGTCTTAAGACACAATTTGCTTCGGTACAGTAAATGGAACAATTAGCAGCTAATTGTATCATATTAAACTAATTATTTAAAATGCCTTTTCCGACGCCCCCCCCGCAACCGTAACCGCAAATATGACCAAAAATTAACTTCTCCTTCCTTCTCTCCAAACAGATTGTCGAACAAGTACCTGTGGCGGGTGGAGAAGCCACCGAACGTGCGTACTTGCCAGGATTTGCCGGGCGATTTTGAGCGTCGGAGCAGAAGCTTGCTGGTGGTGGTCGCCTCCGAACCACTGCCAACGTTTGTCAACTTTACGCACAAAGTGCGCGAGTACACGCAGAAGGAACCGTTCTTCTTCAAGCAACCGTCGCTGTTCCATCAGTTTGTGAAGGTTACATCCGCTTTTTCTTAAATCTTAAGTGGTTAAGATTCCATTTAACAAAACACACCCAAACAAAAAACTTTCGTGAAAGCTTTCTCGCTTGAAGGTCCCAAACAAAAAAGGGATACTCTTGTTCTTGTGAAGTGTGTGTGCATAAAACAAAATATTGCATACCTTCAGGCGTGTAATGCTTTGCGAGAACGAGAATACCCTTTTTCCCTAGATCAAAGCAATCCTTTGTAGCTTTTTTTTTCTCTTTCTCATTTTCGATCAGTTCAACATTAATAGCATATTTACGGCCATTTGTAACATTTCTTTGTACTTTTTGTGTGTCCCTTTCCACTTTTTTACGCACCACACACACACAGTACGTGTCGATTTATGCCGCCTATCTGTACGATTCGGTGAAGCTGTACGCGTGGGCACTGGATAAGCTGCTGAAGGAGGAACAGCTGCACCGGCCGCTGACGAGCGACGTGATACGGGAGGTGGCCAGCAACGGTACCAAGATCATTGCCACCATCATCAACAACCGAACGTATCACAGTGAGTGTGGAAAATCTAATATCGCGCACGATTGATTACTGTTCATACTCACCCTTACGTTTTTGTTTTGTCTCCTTTGCAGGCGTTGCTGGTGCGACAATTAAAATCGACGACTATGGCGATTCGGAGGGCAACTTCTCGGTGCTGGCACTTAAGCGAGAGAATTACTCGGAGGCAAACTTTTCCTGCGAGTTCCAGATGCGCCCGGTTGCACACTTTCAGATGCGGCAACCGCAGCACCTCAACGACACGAACCAGCATGGAAACGATGAAATTCCAGTGAGAGAGTCGTGCTTGTTTCCGTACTTGTAACACACACACACACACATCCATACACACTCCCTGCAACTGGTTTCCCTCCTCTCCTTTTTCGTTAGTTGTAGTGTAATTTGGTGTGGGAAAATGGAAAACATTTAGTATCCCTGCTGCCAGCGTCAGCAAGCCCGATAGTCTAAATCGTTTAAAATGGACGATTCATTTAAATACGCATCCGGCAATGTTGGTAGGTTTTAGCAACGCAAGCGAACATTGTGTTATTCGATTTAAAATAATGTATGCAAGATCCGTTTTTCGGCTGCTGGAACAGGAATCCTGAACATGGGTCCCGAGTTTATTGCGAGCAGCATACGAAGGATATGAATCCCGTGTGCAATGAGACATAGGGCTCTATTTGTTTGCACAGTGTTGGGTGTAAAATACTGCGCTGGTTTCGCATGTAAATGGAGTTTAGTTTAACAAATGAGAAGGTTTTCCTTGTACTGATTACGATTCCCGCAAGAAAATTAAATGTATTTTCAATTTAAATTGATGTGTTCGAGTGCTCTTCGAATGATAAGGAAGATTCGGAAGAAAAGTAGTACCAAATAGTTAGTAAATTGCTGTGCTACTGCTGAATTTATCATTAGATATTGTAGGATATTATATCTAGCGCGTCTGAATCCTTGATCTGAAATACGGTAATGAATAGTTGTCGTAATTTGCCACTCTAATTAAAAATAGCATATTGTATCGCAAGTACCACCAGTTTTTGTGAACTCCGCCTAATATACAAAGCATCGTTGGAGTGCGAGTAAAAGTTCGCCTTTGCTTCACTCGCCATCAGCAGGCCAGAAAGTGTAACTACGTGCTGCGTTACTGCTGTGACATTGATCGCAATCTTGCTATACTCAGCAGGAAGCTTTCGGTGCGCCAAAAAGACAACCAACCGAGCGACGAGAACAAACAGAACAGGCTCAATATACTCAATCAGTGACGGCTACTACATCCCGTCACAACGTTAAAACCTCACCACAAGAAGCTCATCCTAACTGGACGGCTGGTAACAAAAGAGCGTTCCGAGCACGTTCCACGACCACCGGTGACAAAGTTGATCGTAGCCAAAGGATAAGAATCGGCTCTCGAGAAAGGACCGCGCCACCAATGTAAATGATATTGTGGTTATGTCGCACTCTCTCACTCGGCCATTGTCGATATCATTGCGGCGGGATGAGGATTTTTGTGCGAATCCTGAAGGATTATCAATTATTTTTAACTCCCTTTCACCAGCGCTCGGCAGGCTAGTAACGAGGTTTGCATTGTCCGAATCGGTTTCTACGGTGGATTTATTCGTGGATTTTTTTTTCTCAATCGTGTTCCCCGGAGGGCGGATAGTTAAGCTTCCCATTGTTCCTTCGCATCACGCGCAATCAAACGGGTCGCATTGTGTATTTTGGTTGGGTGTAGAAATTATGGTTAGGATAGAGGATCGAGAGAAGCCAAAAAAAAAACTGCTAGAGAAGATCCATTCAAATCGAACGCATTCGTGTTCGTTCGGTCACTGTCATTCGTACTGGGTGATTTTTTTTTTGTACCCTAACTGCTGCTCTTGTTACGTACAAAACCGGGTGTACACATTTCACTCGCAGTTTTCCCACCCATTCTTTCTGGACATTCAGCACGTCATAAATAAATACTTCCCTTCCATCCCCTGACTCTTGCTCCCCCTTTTTCTACCCGTGCTTAACTTAACCCAACGCTCTAACTCCCCGTATCCTCCCCGTTTCTTCGTTGCAGGAGTTTAAACTGTCCAAGGTTGGCAATGCGATCGACTGGCCCGGTTCGGACCGACCGATGGATGAACCGTCGTGCGGTTTTATGAACGAGCACTGCATGAAAAATGACAGCCATATCCTGTCGATGGTGGTGGCGGGCGTGCTCGCCCTCATCCTATTCTGTGCCGGCGTCATCACGATGAGCATCTATCGCAAATGGAAAATCGAGCTAGAAATCGAGGGTCTGCTGTGGAAGATTGATCCGGGCGACATCAAGGGCTACTTCAACACGGAAATTGTGTCCTCGCCGAGCAAGGTAGGTTTGAGTGTGCGTGTGTGTGAGTATGGGTCGGATTTGGACAAATGGATTTCCGGGCATCCGGGTGAGTGGCTTCCATTAGCTGGTTAAAATCAGACGCATGAAGCTTTTTGTTTTATAATCACCATAAAAGAAGGATGTGCATTGCTTTAACAAGAGCTAATGGGACGCAAATTAGCTTCCTTAGGGTTATTTTTTGCTTTTTTTATTGAAGTCAAGGTTGGATTAGGCAACACTCAATGTCACAGACACATAAGGTCCTATTTCAAAATAGGACACCTTAAAATTTATTTTTACGTTTTATTGCCAAAGTTATGGTAAGAGCTAGAGATGTTCTGACTGTAGAGATGTAAGACTCTTCATCAAAATATTTCTCTGTCGCTGTCACTTTATTTATATGTGCACAATCCGGATTCCGAAAGTGTGATTGAAGGTTAGCTAAACTGCCTTGATTCCGAGAGAGATATTTTAGATCTATTTCAGTGTGAAATTTGTATGCATTATTCTTACTAAATTCTCATTCGATGGAAGTATTGATTAGAAATCGTTGACTGAGTGGAAGCAAACTCGAGCAAAATAAGGTCAATTCCCGAATTTTAGAACATGCATAGACAACAGACAATAGACATGTTGTTCTTCCCTCTGTCTTTATCAAGTGCAAAGTTTATTCGAAAATCAGTATCTTCATCAGACAGTTTCCAATTTCCATCTGAATCATGCAGAAATATCTCTCGAATATATTGCAGCATGACGTCTCTTATAAGGTTGCAACGCCTTAAAGTATGCAATCACTATTTTAAACAGCAAGAATGTTCAAGGTTTTCGGGCAAACCCGGCCTACTGTGTTTTTCGTTTGACTGTAACAGAAGTTATGAAAATTGTATTTTTGCTTAATTTGCTTTATAGTGCCTAACAATAACCGTCCCACCTGTTTCGAACAATCGAGAGATTTTTTTACAGTCGTGAATGTGTACTTTAAAAATCCAATCTACTGCCGTTGTGAAATTGTGCCACGGCTTCAATCGATCCAGCATATTGCCGATATGCTTTAAAGCGTGATTGAAGCGCTCATAGCTCTCTGACACGGAAAACTCCAACTTGTTGCATTGCTGGTTAGTTTATTTATTTCATTTTTCGCCTCTCTCTCTCTCCCGCTCTTTATTCCGCTTCTCCCGTACAGCTCAGCCTGGCCAGTGCCCAGTCGTTTGGGTCGCGGTGCTCGAACCAGGTGTTCACACCCACTGCCCGCTTCCGGAGCGTGGTGGTGCGCATCAAGGAGCTAAAGTTTTCCCGCCGCAAGGACATCTCGCGCGAAATCATGAAGGAGATGCGGCTGCTGCGCGACCTGCGGCACGATAACATCAATAGCTTCATCGGGGCTTGCGTGGAGCCGATGCGGATATTACTAGTCACTGATTATTGTGCCAAGGGAAGCCTGTACGATATCATCGAGAACGAGGATATCAAGCTAGATGATTTATTTATTGCATCACTGGTGCATGATTTAATTAAGGTGAGCAGTTCGAGCGGTTTCGGCACCGGGCTGTGGATGCAGCACGCACCATCATCACGTACGAAGCACATCAAATTGAGTTTTCGCTAATCTATTTCATTCGTTCCATGTTGCGATTGGGTTTCGGTGTGGGCGGCGTGCCTTTGTGTCGTGTACGTTTTGCAGGCAATGATCTACATTCACAGTTCAGCTTTAAACTATCACGGTAACCTGAAATCGTCGAACTGCGTCGTGACGTCGCGCTGGATGTTGCAGGTGACGGACTTTGGGCTGCACGATCTTCGCCACTGTGCCGAGAACGAGTCGATCGGTGAACACCAACACTACCGAAGTACGCCCTGCCAAGTAAAAAACAGATACAATCAGATGAATCTAACCATCCACCATTGCTTTGTATCCATTTTAGATCTTTTCTGGAAGTCACCGGAACTGTTGCGTCAACCGAACGCGTACGGAAGCCAGAAGGGGGACGTGTACGCGTTCGCGATCATACTGTTCGAAATCATTGGTCGTCGGGGTCCGTTCGGGTACACCGAGCTCGAGCCGAAGGAGATCATCGATCGGGTGAAAGCGTTGCCTGAGGCGGGCAAGGAACCGTTCCGGCCCGACATCGAGAGTGTCATCGAGAACGAGAATGCGTCCGACTATGTGATCAACTGCATACGCGACTGCTGGGACGAGAATGCCGAACTGCGGCCCGATTTTCCCAACATTCGGTAAGCTTCAACTGCTCAGCCCGTGCACCCTCGTATCACACACAGACTAAATTCTCCTTCTTGTTCACACAGGAATCGACTGAAGCGTATGCGGGGCGGCAAGTCAAAGAACATCATGGACCAGATGATGGAAATGATGGAAAAGTACGCCAACAATCTGGAGGAGATCGTGCAGGATCGGACCCGGCTGCTGTGCGAGGAGAAGCGCAAGACGGAGGATCTGCTGCATCGGATGCTGCCCCAACCGGTGGCAGAGAAACTGACCAAAGGGCTCGGCGTCGAGCCAGTATCGTACGATTCGGTGACGATCTACTTCAGTGACATTGTTGGTTTTACAGCGATGTCCGCCGAAAGCACACCGCTGCAGGTGGTCAACTTCCTGAACGATCTGTACACGGTGTTTGACCGCATCATCAAGGGTTACGACGTGTACAAGGTGGAAACGATCGGGGACGCGTACATGGTGGTAAGTAGATCAATTATCAACAAAACCTGCATGATCACTGAGTGTCTCGGGTCGCTTCTCATATCGTTTTTTGTTTTTGTTTCGACAACCCCCACAGGTATCCGGATTGCCGATAACGAACGGAAACCGACACGTCGGTGAGATTGCTTCGATGGCACTGGAACTGCTGCAAGCCGTACGCAGCCACCGGATTGCACACCGACCAAACGAAACGCTAAAGCTACGCATCGGCATTCATACCGGACCGGTAGTGGCGGGTGTCGTCGGTCTTACCATGCCCCGGTACTGCCTGTTCGGTGACACAGTCAATACGGCGTCGCGTATGGAATCGAACGGTGAAGCGCTGAAGATACACATCTCGCAACCGTGTAAGGATGCGCTCGACACACTGGGTGGTTACGTGATCGTCGAGCGGGGTCTGATCGCGATGAAGGGCAAGGGCGAGGTGATGACGTACTGGCTCGAAGCCGCCACCGAACAAGCCATCCAGAAGATCCCGGTCGACGTGCGGGATCTTCCACCGCCACTCTTCTGTCGGCCGAGGCGCAGTCCAAAGATGACGTTCGATTCGCGGCATCCGAGCATTATTGGGCTGCCGGGTGGTGGGATGATGGGTATGGGGATGGGCAGCTACATGCCAGGCAGTAGAAGGCAATCGTGTGCCCATCGGGTCGGTGGTGGTGCCGATCACGAAAGCAGTTACAGTTTGCAGGGATCGATGTTTGGCCCGATGGTACCGATGCGTGCCGATTCACCGCCACGCCGCCATATGCTCGATCCGTCCACAGGGCGGGAAGGTTCGATGGCACTCGATGACGGTGACGACTATTCGCAGTGTACGCTGGACCAGCGAACGGCACCAGTGACGGCAACAACGGCAACGCTTGGAAGCAAAATAGCTTCCAGTGATAATCTGAAGCGAGCACTGTTCGGGAACAGTCCGGCGCGACGCTTAAGCCACAAACTGCGCTCGATTACATCGGCCGACGATTACAAGCAGCTCTGCAGCAACAGGTCCGCCAACGGGGGAAGATCACCGGAAGCGGCACTGTTACGCGAAAGCCGTTCACTCGATCCGTTCCCCGTCACGATAGAACCGAGACGCAAACGGTTCGACGCACTTGCCAAACGTGTGCCACGGTTGGCGAAAACCATTGCAGCACCATCCCGTACCGGATCGCAAACGTTCGCACCCACGGCACCGACGGTTGTGTCCACGATTAGCCATGAATCGATTGCCGACGGTAGCACCGCCCGACGCCAGCAGCAGGACGATCAGCAGCAGCAGCAGCACAGCAGCAGCACCAGCAGCAGCAACACCATCACCACCATCACCAGCGTCAACTGTCAGCACTTACCACCAACACCAAGGCACCGAACAACAGTCACAACAGCGATCAGCAATCGTACCACAAGTATCTGCACAACAACAACTGTAACGGGTCGATCGGGAACGGAGCGGGACAGGAAGAGCAAGCGGCCACCTGTCCACTTCTCACCCGCCAAACGTCCCTTACCACGCCGCAAGATCACGACTGTCCGGGGTTGTACACGAACAACAGCAGCAGCAAACGGTGGTACTCGCTCGAGCATGTCGGCGTACCGGATGAGGATGCGTGTAGCAAAAAGTCACTCACGCGCAGCTCGATCAAATCGTGGCTGGTAGGGTTTATACACGGGAACGGGTTTAAATCGAGCGACAGCTCGTTGCGGAAGGTGGGCGTGTTGCCGGTAGGGGTCGGTGGCGTAACCGGGTTTGGCGAGCTGCAACCAACGCCGGAAAAGGAAAGCATGGTTTAAACCCATCCGCAGGAATG
>KZ062135.1:63539-82208 GCA_002091835.1 Anopheles maculatus | reverse complement strand
GAATGCATGGTTCGTTTTTTATCCTTTTTTTTTATCCACAAAAGAGAGGGGGAGAGAGTTTTGTTTTGTTTTGTTTTTTTCTTTCTGTTTGTATCCCCAACTACCGATCCCCGTTGTGTGTATGTGAATGATATGTTTTAGCCTGATTTGTAATCTGAGTGCCATGCGTTTTTGTGCAAAAAAAAACGGAACAGTGTGTGTAACATAAGCGTAACAGGACGGTGTGTGTGTGTGAGAGAATGTTTGTAGTTTGTGTGCGTGTATGGATTTGTTTTCTTTTTTTTTTGCTCCACGGGACGGAACGCTTTTAATTATCCATTTTTAAATAATTTTAATCGTATGAATTTAAACCACTTTTCATACGTGTACCGTTTGTTCAGCCGTATGTGTGTGTGTGTTGGTTGGTTGGGAGAATGCAACACAGTAAAAAAAAGGAATGCGAAAACGGATTTCAATTGCCTGCAAGAGGCAAAAACAAAATGGAATAGTCATCCAATCAGGGGTAAATGATGAAGCGAGAAAAGAGAAACAAATGAAAAATATGCAAAACAGCAAAACAAAATGGTAAACAAGAAAATGGATTTCATATCTTTGTAAGTCAAAACCAGAAGTGAAAAAATTGGGAAGCGAAAAGAAAAGAGCGGGATGAATAAGCGGGAAGAGAAACCGAAAAGCATACAGCAAAGAGAAAAGAGGAAGCAAATGAGGGATCAGGAAAGAAAAAGCGAAGTAAAAAAAACAACTAGGCTGTGAAAATAGAAGTTAATCAATTAAGCGCGCGTGTGAGTGTGTATGTCTGTGTGTGTGTGTGTGTGATGTGGTCTTCTTTCGAGAATGTTTGAGTTCCAAAATACATTATGCTTTTCTGCGCTAGCATTCGTCTGTATGTGTGTGTGTGTGCGTGCGTACGTGTCCTCCCGCGTTATCGATGTTCTCTGTGTATCTGTTTGTCTGTCCCTGCGTGTATGTGTGATCGTTGTCGCTGTGTCTGTGTATGTATTGTATAGTTGGTCGTGTATCTAATGTCGTTGCGCTTAGTGAATGATGTTTTGTGCATAATGTACTTTAAATGATGTATGTAAAAGAGATAATTGCAAGCAAAAGGAAAGTCACTTACACCACTGTGCGCATACGCAACGGCAGATACGGGTGTTGAAGGTGTTTTTGGAAAATGCGGAATGAGGAAAGAACGTGACACACATACACACACACACTCACAACTTGCACAAAATGAACGCAACGTTGTAGGTAAATGTAGGCATCCACGCACATCTGTGTGTGTGTGTTTGCGTATACTAGTTATCGTAGTGGTGTAACTATAACTGTATAAAAATGCCTCTGTTTCTGTGTGTGGTAAATGATATATTAGGTGAATGCCGTACACCCGCGGCATTATAGTTACCGTCATTAGTAATTGAAGTTTAAAGTGTATTTCTTTTCTTCTCATCTTAATAAATCGTACAACGAAACACGAAACAAAGCTACACAACAACAACTCATACAAACAAAAATAGTAAACAATTGAAAGTCTTTTCATAAAGAAAACATCCCCGCTATCGATATCCCCAATTTGTACTGTTATAAATGAATCTCAGTAGGCGTGCGTAATGATGACAGAACTGTTTGTCACTTCGATTGCGTGCGAATGTTGCAGCAATTAAACGGACGTGTTGCTACGATCATAGCGTTCGTTACTTACTGTGTTGTTTTTTGGATGTGGAATAATATATTTACAAAACAAAAGCAAACAAAATTGTTAGAAAAACAAAAATTGTTAAGCAGGTGACAAAACAAAAAACGGGAATCGAATGTTATAGATAATGTAAACACATGCACACACACACACACATAGAAACACACCCAGCAGTGTAACGAGTCAGGATGAGAAGAAGGAGAAAGGTACTGTATGTCATCTATTTTAAATGCGCAACACAGAAGAAGAAAAGCAACAAAAAACAAGGCAAAAATATACAAAAAAAAAACCGTGTATCCAAAACCAAACTATCGTTGTCTAGAGCAAACAAGAAGAATCTCGTACGAGAACGAGATGTGTATGTGTGATTATGTTGTGTGAGCAACAGGATGGCGCAAGCATAAAAAAGATAGAAAGAGAGAGAGAGAGACAAGTAAGAAACATACACACACACTCACACATATTTTGGGTAAGCGTGTTTGGTTTTTGTCCACTAAACACTAACGGGTTTTAAACTACTATCAAAAATCATTCGCTGTATAGAGAAAGAAGCATAGTGTACGCGGGGAGTCACGTTAAAGGCAGAGATGTTCAAGGTGTCCGGGTCTGGCGTGAACTAATGAGAAATGTATATTTATTGAAAATAAACAACAACAAAATACAATAGCCGGATTATTGTTTCGATGTTTGAAATTTTCCCAACAGATGGCGCTCCCCTCGATGAGGGGAATAGTGTATGTTGGCAGTATCGCATGATTCCGGTGAGAAGGTAGAATGTATTATGAGCTGAAAAAGCCACTATAAAGCCATCAAAGAATATTGATACCGATCGCAATTAATATGGTACTTCGAATGGTTTTAATGCCTATCAAATTTGCTTTTTCTGTTCAGTTTTTACCTGTTTATTCTCAAATTTCTCCATCGTTACTATGACTGCGCTAGTGCGTGTTCCAAAACTCCACAATCTGCCGGATTGCTATCATCCGTAACACATCGTCCACGACACGGCTACCTACCAGGTGACAAATTGCCCAACTGTATATCATATTACCCAGCGTCATGATTCAACCGGTACGGTGTATCATATGAACCGAGCGATTATGCTTGCCCACACGAGTTTATTTATTTATCGAACCGTAAAGCGGCTATATATCATTGTTCGTTGCAGACCAGATTGGTAGGTATCATGTACGAGTGTGTTTTTATGGTTTTATCACTTTATTGTGTTTTTTACTTCTTTTTGCACCTGAAATAGTGCGAGAGTTCTGTGTGAGCGAAAGGTTTTTTTTGTATTAACGTGGAATTAAGTTTTTATTTTAAATAAAAACCGTTTTTTTTTATTCATTTAGAACGATCTGATCGGATCGTTTTGCATTTCATCAGATGCATATGCATATGGCTTTAATAATGAGATGAATTTCCGAGAAAAAAAAAAACAGGATATTAAACTCATTCGCTCAATGATGGAGGCGCCTGGTAGTTTACGGTGGAGGCGCCTGGTAGTTGTCGGTGGAGGCGCCTGGTAGCTGATGATGGAGGCGCCTGGTCATTAGCTCTTACAACTTATACAACGTTAATATATTAGTCGATTTCAAATGGGCCAAGAATTACAGATTTTTCTAAGAAAACATTAACAAAAAGCTGAGTAAACGTTTTAAAACCCGCTCCAATTTGCTCCGATTTGCCTGTTTTATCTTAAGAACGTATCATAAACCTCGATCCATCCCCTATCGAATGCTATTTTTCGTACGCTTCCATCAACCGACCACCATGGTGCTTCTCCAACCACAAAACTCCCCGGTGCTGGGCCGCAACACGAGCAACCACAGGGAACAAAATCAATTGCTGCTTATCGGCCTTATATTGCCTGTGATTGAATTGGCTGTATCGGGGAAAAAACAAAATCCCATATGACTGTCGGTCCGTGCGTCCGGAAATGGTAAGCGAAAAAAGCGAGCCGAGCAATGGGATAAGATAATTATTACACTTGCATACATACGCCCGGTCAAGGCGGCCCAAGGCCTCGAGGGTTGACATCGGGGGCAGATTCACTTGAACCGTCGAACCGAGCAACAAAACTTTTTCCTACGACGAAAGTGAGTGGGCTGGCTGTGTGACGTTGGGCACAGTTAATGCAGTCCGTTGTTGAAGTTGAAGTGCAGCCGAGTTTGTAAAGTGTGTATAAAGCAAGAATAGGAGAGAGCGAGAGAGAAAAAGGCACCAGCTGACAGTCAGCTGCCATCGGGGGATTCGATCGATAAATTGACAGATTGTAAAGTTTGCATTTTCTAAGTAAGTGTCGCGCCTTCTAAACTCCAACAGGGCAGTTTCTGGTGAACGGTGTTCGTTTGTGGTTGTTTTCTGTGCAAGTTCAAGATTGTTTTTCTTTAATAATTCCCACACTAACACAAATACGCAAAATGCACAATCTAATCCAGGAAGTGATAATTAAGCTTAACATTCTAATCAAATACCACGAATTCGACGAGTATCCGTCGGTAACATCTACCCTTTCTGTGACTTTTTCCAAAACTTACCTTTAGGTCTTGTTTTTGGCTCAATTGTTTCCCTCAATTTCCTCAGATGGACTTTACCGTGTACGATTATCCGCGTGAAATCTGGCGATTAAAACCGGGCTGGGAGGTAACGCTGAAGACGATCACCTTCATCCCGTTGATACTGTTCGGTGTGCTTGGTAATGCGATGCTGTGCTACATACTGGTCCAGATACGGGCCCTTCGCACGCCGACGAACCTGCTGATCGTGAATCTGGCCGTCGCTGATTTGGCCACGCTCGTGATCTGTCCGCTGATGTTTATGTTTCACGATTTCTACCAGAACTATGTGCTCGGTGCGATTGGCTGCAAGACGGAAGGATTTCTGCAGGGTGAGTGCATGCGTTGAAATTGAAGAAATAATTAATTAAGGTTAAGAAATTAGGAAAAAAGGGTAGAAATCGGTAATGAATAGGGTTTATTACGACTGAAGGTATGCAATTTTTATTTCTAAACCTTTTTTTAATGTTGTATGAGTATTTTAAAATTATTCCTAAACTTAAATGGTCTTTTAAATCGACAAACATTACTCGTTTACTAAAGTAAGTCATTATATCAACGATTTCAAAATAACATTGCATACCTTTAGGCGCTTACAATACATAGCGATGAAAGATGGCGAACAATCAGCTTACTTGTACTCTTATTCTATCTCTCTCTCTCGCTCTCTTTCTCCCAGGCTCCTTGCTCATCACCTCCGTACTGTGTCTGTGCGCCATCAGCTACGACCGACTGACGGCCATCGTGTTTCCGAAACGTTCGCGCCTCACGAAGCGTGGTGCTGCGGTGCTGATTGTCGCTTCCTGGATCGGAGGCTTTCTGCTTGCGTTGCCCCTCAGCATGTACCGGGCTTACCGGGAACGGCAGTGGAAAAACTATCTCGAAACGTACTGCGCAGAAAATACGACCTTCCTGCCGAGCTACTGGCATGTGTTGATCGGCGCACTCGTTTGGTTTCCGTTGTTGGTGATGTTTTGCTGCTACAGTCTTATCTTTCTGAAGTTGGATCGATACGAGCGGCGCGTGCTAAGGAAGGAACATCCGATCTCGGTGTCGTACAAGCGGAAGGTGGCCAAGACACTGTTTATCGTGCTGATCGTGTTTGTGCTGTTGCGCATCCCGTTTACCACGCTTGTGTTTATACGGTACAATCGCTATCTGAACGACAATCAGAACCAGGTGAGTGAGTGGCATAAAGTAACTAACTGTATGTGACAAGAGAAGCGCCTGGAAGTATGCAATTGATTGTTAAATCGAGTGGAACGCTAATGAAAAACGTTCAGATCTTTGGGAAGACGTCAAACCTAATAAGAGGCCAAATGGAACATAACAACTTGTCCAACCTGAACATTTAACGAAGGAACGAGGGAAACCTTTTCTTTTTTTGGAATAGGATTCGTTTAAAGTTTGAATGACGACTACTCACTCTAGAAGAATCTAAGGACACTATCCAAATTGATAGTAACAACGTTATCAATTTTTAATTCATTTAATCTGTAATAAGTACCACTGTGTATCGATGCAATAGCATTAAATGAGATGTTTAACACTGCAACAAAATTGCTGCTTCCAGAGGTTTGAACGGTATACTTCAACCATTTCAATCAAATCCTGTCCAATCAAATGCTTACCAAAGTAAGTAATCAGGACTCCAAAATCGATGTCAAAGTTTCTCCTCGTCCCTTTAAATGCTGTTCTCTCTGTCTATGGCAAGTTCGTCAGTAGCACATTAGGCCTTTTTTTAGAGCACAGCTCCCCAAAGGTCCTTAATTTCAAGATCCATTTTAATCGTAAATTACTTCATGAGCGAATAATTTCTCTTCTCTTCCTAGGAGCTTTCCAATCTCTAATGCTAGTGGTTCGCTTTGATAAAGTCTTATGTGCCTTTTGAGACATCTCTGTAAAATTCCTAACTACTTCTAGCTTAGCTTTGCTTCTGATGTGAAGATACAGTTCTCAAAAAACATTTTTCAGGCATTGGTTTTCTTGACCTAAACTAATAGTTTGTCCTGGGTTCGGAGGGACAGTCTGTATATGATTTAATCTAATTTTTACTGTGCGAAATTCTAGGAGACTTATCTTGCTTTATCATTGGATCTTAATTTTCTCCCATGCAACAGAAATTGCATACTTTCAGGCTCTTCTACCGATCTAATACGAATATCCTTACATTCTCTCTCTCTTTCTTCTTCCCCGTGCTCTCGCATAGATTGGTAACGATTTCCTGGTGCTCTGGTACGTCTCACACTATCTGATGTATCTGAACGCAGCCCTCAACCCACTCATCTACGGCCTAACGAACGAAAACTTCCGCAAAGCGTTCCGCAAAATAAGTCTCTCCCGACTGCTCTGCATTCCAGCCCTCGCCAGCAAACGCCCATCAGGGAACGGAAAGGGACGTACCAATAGAGGCACACCGAACGGTGCCAAAGACGCTGCACACGGTATTGTAACGATCGGTGGACGACTCCAGCCGAGAGCTCCCTGTGGTACGAACGAAAAGATGGCTAACCTATCGAGCTGGATCGTGTGCCAGACGCGGCGAGCAGACAATCCGCCGACCAGCCCCTCGAAGGACACGAAGATTTCGCAGCTCAAGCTAACGACCGACACGCAGCTGACGCCACACGACACGACGATCGTTTCGGATGGCTTTATGTGACACACTATGGCGCGTGTTCGCGTGAGTAAAGCAGCTCGCGAGAGAGCGAGAGCGCAGTCTGTATTGGTGTAAACCGATTGGTGTAGTCACAGCGATTTGAAGCGATTCCGAACCCACAATCCGAAACAGTTTCGACAGGCGTTACAATCGAGTTCGTTGGAGTTTGTTCCCGAACTCGTCCTCGTGCATTAGCAAGCTAACCATGCAAAAAACGTTCAAACTAGTTGAAGCTGTTGCTTCTAATAATATACAACAGTGCTGCCATCTATCGTTCGTAAGTCTTGTGTCAGTCCACCTCCAGCTTGCGGAACGATCCTTCCATCCCGAACAGTGAGTCAGCCGTTTTTGCCTTCCCGACCCGTTTCCGTTCGTCCGTCCCGTACTGATCCTCCTCCAGGAAGTAGTCCCGGTAGGACATGATCTTTTTCTCCCACGTGGCCGTAATGTCCTTCAGCGAATCGCCCTCGCCACCGTACTCTTTCGGCAGCAAGCGCTTCGGTATGTGTTGGTACAGCTTTTCCAGATTGCTACCGTGCACGTACAGCTGGGAAAAGTAGAAAAAAGGTAAGTTATCAACATCCGACTTGGAGACAACGGTAAGCATCGTTCACTTACCCGCGATCGGTTCTTTTCGCTCATGAACGATTTGAACATGTTGAAAACAGTCTCGAATCCGGTTGGTGTGTTGATGTAGTGGAATCCTTTCTGGCGCAACGGTGATCCTTCCTGGCTCATCATGGTCATCTTCTTCACAAACGTCGGTGTAAACTGTAGGAAGTGGGCGCTCGTTACGTTTGCCAGGTCGAGAATGCCAACCTGTTTGTGGGAGATGCGTATAAACGGCCGATAGTGGGTAAGTAAATTGTTGCAAAAAAGTTCGATCACGACGAATAATTTTTTTAATATAAACGTCTTGCATTAGTATTGAAGATCATGTTATACATTAATTGTTGTTAATTTTTTTCTAACTACACTTTGGTACTCTCGATGGTAGCGCCATCTGTTGGAACTAATATTCGTACTAAAACAGCTACTAATAATAATTCAAAGTGGTTCGGAAAAAGACACTATATGTTTTTGGACTCTAGTTTATAATTGGGGTTGCCTTAAGTGTCATTTTTGCACACTTAAATGTGCACCAATAGCGAACTACTAACAATAATATTAAGCCTAGGCTGCATGAAGCCCAATCTTGATTATCTCTCTCGATTTGTGGTTAATTTTTCTGCAAAAATGGCGAGAGTTCAAGGATAATATCCTTGCAAAAGCTTTTACATTTTTAATGTGTTTTACATTTTACTAAACGAAATTATTGTAGCTTAGTTTTGTGCCTATTAGTGAACTGCTAACGAGCTGCTAATGTTAACAAACTGTTTGCGAGTGAGTAAAGTTATTTGCAAAGAAAACATTTCTTAAACACGCGATACTTAGACATCATACAGTTCAATGTATGCTATAAAAGATGTTTTCCAAAGGTGCACTATTTCTTTAACTCTTTGAGTAATAGCTTTAAAATTAGTACAATTCTTTATTTGTTTATGTTTTTGTATAACACTGCTTATGCTAACATATACCAATTCTAGCACAAAGATTGATTTAATCGGTTTGAATGCTGGCCAATTTTCTTCAACAACTTTCACGTGTAATCACTAATAAACCATTCGTCGATTGCGTTTAGCGCTATCTGTTGGTACTAATGTCTGTACTAAAAACTACTAACACTGCTATTAGATAAATGCTGCTTTCTACTAGAATATTCAACATTCTTATACTTTTTGTCGAATTTAGCTTAACAATCATATACTGATTGATTCATGTTCCAATTACTAATAATGAGCCACAAATAAAAACACTTCTTCTACCTACACATCATATCATTGCTAACAACCTTGACCACTCCAATGTAAAACATGTACGACGAGGTGTTTATTGTACCTACACCTACTGACACCTTGATAAAGATCGTGATTGATCTAGTGACATCATTAATATAAACAGTGTCTATTATCTCCTTCAACAGCTCATCTTCTCGACATCATCGATCGCACCACCTTCGCTAGAAAGCTTGCAGCAGTGAAGTGTCAGCAGTAAACAAACTAAGTAACTTGAACAGTGAATAATCTTCAACACTATAATACACTTGAGAGCTTACAAGCCCACAGTTTCGCATACTTGAATCACTTGACACTAGCACCTTCACACCAAGCGTTGCGCACAAGCCAACAATTACGTCACTTGGTGAGTAACACCACAAACACTCAGCCGAACCACTCCATTCAGCGTGTCTAGCGACGCCACACATCGATCACGATGACGTCCACTTATCAGTGAGAAACACAACACTCACACCTGAGCGAACATGACTGACTTACTGTGTGTGTGTATGTATTGGGAGATAAGGTTCGTTCGCACACATTCCACACAAAACCCAGAAGCTTCCAGCGAGACAGGGCGTACGTGAACCATCGTTTTCGCCGTTGTCGTCGTCATTCGCACTCACCTGACCGGCGATCACCATATTGTCGTCCTCCAGCATCAGTATGTCGTTGATCATGGTGCTCACTTTGATCACCTCCTCGATCGTGTACTGTTTCGGATCGTAGACACCGGGCCGGATAAGCATGATGCGCGGTGCATCGGGCCCATCGGTCAGCGGAAGCGGCAATCCAACTCCGAGCCGCACAATTTCCCTCGTCCGAGCCTTGTCCGGGTCACGGTTACGCATCAGCTCCGGGATAGCGGTGCGTACACTGTAGAACATGTCGATCTTTTCCTTGGCCCGCTCCAGACTGTACTTACAGCCGCGCAGAAAAGTGACCAAAAATTGGTCATCAATCCGGGCCCGGATGTGAGGCGTCCGGGCCAACCATTGTCGAAGTGCGGCCAGATCTTCATCGATGCGTTCGGGCTTTTCGTTCAGCTCGCGCTTGGCCTTGTCGTGCAGTGCGGCAGATATTGGGCGTAAGTTCACCATGGTGGGCACTCACACACACACACACACACACACACACACACGCTGCCTGGCAGCTCTCGCACGCAGGTGGTTCGCTACTGACAGCTCGCGGCCAGTACGCGTCGAACATTACCCGGTCGGGGTCGGGATATCTTCACTTCCTGCAAGTGATAAGCCCGTAACGCACCTTGGCTCACTTATCGTTGTACTACGGCGTGGTGGTCTGCACGAAAGCGCCATCTTTCGGCCGCACTCGCGAACCTCGGAAGGGAATGGTCATCGTACCATACGACCGGTACCGGTAACCGTTGTACCGAGGACAATGCCAAACGCGATTGAAGCCCAAGCTAGCGCGCGTGGATTGATCGGGAACTGGGTGGGTTTTTGTGTTTGGGGCACCGGTGGTAACAGGGACTTATCTTATCGCGGTATCACGATACGAGCGGACCATGACGAAGCGATTCGGCGATTGCGTTTCTGCGCGCTCATGCCGCAGGTCGGTCGTAGTTTATTTGCAAAGCGCAATCGGAATTCCCGTGATATGGTGTAGTACCGTGCAATCTATTGTAATTGATTTGGGCGTTGCAACATCTTCCGACACCTGTTATTCTGCTGCTCTAGGTGTTGTAGATATGTCGTATTAGTTGTGTGGTTGTATTACTTGCTAGACAGATGGGTTATTTTAAGAATAGCGAGATAGTTCTTTCGGATTTATTTTTAGCAAACAGTACTTACAGGGATTTTCGAGGGACAATGACAAATCCGTTGTATTATATGGAGGTGGTCGATCATACACCTTCAAACATGCAAGGTTTGATAGCATTTTGATGAGCTGTGGTAACGAAATGAGCCAGGATATTCAAGGACTCTGGCCTAAAAATATTAGGAACTGCTAGAAATGTTAGAGAGCATCCTTAGAATATTCACAGCTATGGCGAACATTATCTTGTTGCTAGTTGTTCAAGAGAAGATCTTGCTATAATATACGATCTAAACAACGATCGACTGTAGTACAATGTTTGCATTCTTTCAGGCTATCAATATTTTAGCTTCCGATTGATTGGTAGCATTCTCATGACATGATCAAGCTAAAAAAACTCAACCTCCTGAAACTTCCCAGTTCGAAAAGACGCAATTTTTATTCCATGGCCTTAGTGCATCCGATTAATCGACCTCAAGTTTACGGAACGAACCCTCCAGCCCGAACAGACTGTCCGCATTCTTCGGACGTCCTGGACGTTTCTTCTCATCCGTACCATAAAGGTCTTCCTCCTTGAAGTACTCCTTGTACGAGATAATCTTCTTGGCCCAGTTGTTGACGATGTCCTGTATCGGGCCCGCGTCACCACCGTACTCGCTGGGCAGCATGCTCTTCGGTATATGTTCGTACAGTGACTCCAGGTTGCTTCCGTGAACAAACAGCTACAAAGAAGCCAAAAAAGGTCATGAGTAGCGTGTTGGATTCCACTATGCGCCATCACCTTACCCTAGAACGGTTCTTCTCGTTGAGGAAGCTCTTGAACAGATTGTACACCACCTCGAAACCGCTTGGCGTGTTGACGTAGTGGAAACCCTTCTGACGCAGTGGTGAACCCTCCTGACTCCACATGGTTGCCTTCTTCACGAACGTAGGGCTGAACTGCAGGAAGTGGGCCATCGTGCAGTTGGAAAGATCCAGAATGCCCATCTACCGTGCGACACACGTTACGGTCAGTATTGCTTCCGAGATGGTCTTCCCGAGGCGTTACTTACCTGCCCAGCGATGATTAGATTGTCATCCTCCTTCATCATAATATCCGCCATCATGGTGTTGTACCGGAACACATCCTGGATGGTGTACTTGCTCGGATCGTACGTGCCTGGGCGCACCAAAATAATTCTAGGGCCGTCCGGCGTTACCGTGTTCGGCAGCGGTACCGCCACACCCAGCTTGATCAGCTCCATCAGCTTGCCTTCCTCCGGGTCACGGTTCCGCATCAGCTCCGGCAGTGCCGTCCGGACCGTGTAGTACATGTCCAGCTTTTCCTTTGCCCGCTCGAGGCTGTGCTTGGAACCGCGCAGGAACATCATCAGGAATTGATCATCGTTGCGGGATTTGATGTACGGGCTCTTGGCCAACCAGGTGCGCAACGCGGCCAGATCCTCCTCGATCCGTTCCGGCTTCTCGAACAGCTCGTCCGCAGCCTTCTTTGCCAGCTCGGCAGACAGCGGCCTAAGGTTCGGCATTATCGGTTTTCGGGGCTGATTGCGATAAGCTGGCGATATAAAGAGGGTCGGCTAGTAGTGGTCGCACCAGCTCTATGACAGCACTTCAAGGTCATGCCGCACGGATGTGTGACTGAAGTTCAGGGAACTCTCAGCACAGATCGTTTGCTGACGTTTATGCAAATAGCAATTCCATCGCAGGTGATCTCTCACGCTTATCTTACCTTTCACGATTCGACGATTCCTGCTCAACAACCACGCACACGCTCACTCGCTCACACTCGTTGTCAACACAACACACAAGGAACGTCCGCGTTGCGGAATGGTGGCCTCTGTACTGGATGTACTCCCATTTCGGTTCGGACAGCACTTCGATACGTAAACGCCATCGGACGGTGAACTTCATTATCGATCTCCTTCGCGAGCCTTTGGTGCGATTAATTTATTGATCTTACTACGGCTACGGGGGCCCGATAAGATAGCAAGCGCACCTTACAAGGCGTTAGATCTTTCGGGTGGATGGGTGGTATGGCTGTGAGTGTTTTTTTTTTAACTGTAAACGTTTGTCTAAATTTGCACGCTCATGGCTATTTTAATGGGGGGGTTAGTTTGTCGTTTGTTTTTTTTTTCGACTTACAACACAGATAAGCACAAGTGCGTGCTGGATGGATTGACGGTAGAGCTTTAATAACTGCTTGCGCTACCATGCACTAGATGGCGCTTGTTCGCAGAGAGCGCTACTGTTTGGAAATTTGAATCTTTGTGGTTGAATATCGCATTTTTGGATGCCCCCAATGCGAGGTAACCGACAGAGCCTTAAGTGGCCGAGAACGTTTTAAAAGTTAATGTCCTCCTTTAGGATGAAACGCCGACAGACATTGGAGGAATACATTTGTAGCTAAAAATGAACATTAATCAACGTTTACTGGCGTGGCTATTGGACCAGATGTTGCAAGTACAAAGCTGTACCAATCTCTGTGATCACGGTAAACTTTAATACAACACAAGATAACCTTTTTACTGGAAGAATCAACCCCATATGGACTACCTCATTCTAGTGACATAACCAAATCATAAAACCTAACGAGCTCAATTCCCCGCACATTACAAAAGTGATTGAAAAGCTCACAAAACTCCTTAAAGGAGTCGATTCAAGCAACCAAATGTGGTCTCAAGCAACAGACTCAAGCATACAGAGAAAAACACTGTCATGGCCTTTCAAAAATGAATTTAAAACTAATGTTTTGCATACTTTTAGGCTCCAAACATTCCAGAGGATAACCAGAGAAAACCCCAAAACTTGTTCATCGTGATGCTCAATCACATCTCCCGTCTTGTGTAAATATTATCATACCTATTACCGCACAACATCTTATCACGATTTGAGTGTTGTTTGCTGCAGATGTTTTGTTTCAAGTGTGTAAGTAATCTACTTGTTTCCGTTGTAAATATTTACCATTGGTCATTACAGTTAATGGAGCGTCTGTTCGTTTGAAGTATAACCTACAATTTCCATTTTAACGATCATTGATTGAAGCATAACAAAAACAGACCCAATTCTTCAATCGCACTTCTCACGCACACCACAGCAAACTTGAATTTCATAACACCACAAACAAACGATGATTCATACAATCGAATAAATTAGAAGTTAATTTTATTCCACCCCAAACTTCAGGGAATACACTTGCCACGCATCAACGGTATTAATGAACTTCCTGCAAATATCGGGCCCCAAATTTCGCACCGTCAGCAAACACACCATGTCTGCCATGTCATGTGTGAAGCTAGCCACAGCCGAAAGTCATCATGTGCCGCTATCTCAACCCGAAAACCGGATCGAGCAAGCGCCTCTCTGTGTTTGTGTGTGTGTGTTTGTGTGGTGAGCTCGGTTGTGTTGATGGCCGAGATTCACTGCACCTGACCGTCGATAGTACATCGGGGTTTCTGGGGGACCGCGTCGCACACAACGTGGACAGCTGGACGGTTCCAGAAGCGGCAAACAGCACTATCTTATCTGATCAGTATCCGAACATGTGTGTGAAGGTGTGCGGCGCGTATATTGAAACACGGGCCGGACGAACCGGTCGTTCAGTACGGTGCGACAGTCTCGTGTGGTAGGATCGTTGTTTTGTCGAGAATCGAGAGAAAAAGCCGGCACAAAAACACAATGAGCGTAAAGGTGGATGGACTAGTGAAGGAAGTGTTTGTGGCACCGGTTGCTGATAGAAAAATGATCGTAAGTGTTGCTGATCGTCGCATTTACTGATTCGGGATCTAATTGGGGATAATTTGTTTGTGCTGTTTGTAGCCAATACGCCCGATTCCGGAATGTCTCAAACGCAAAGCAGCGGAAGAACTGAACGAAAAGGAAGCGATCGTTGCGGAAGAGCTGGAAATGATCAAAACCTGGATGCGACAGTCCGGACACATCCGTGGCCGGATGGAGGAACAGTTTTTGCTTGGCTTTTTGCGCTCCTGCAAGCACAGCATGGAAAAGGTAAAGGTAAAGCTGGACACATACTACACGATCCGGTCCGTTCTGCCCGAGGTGATGCGCAATCGTGATCCGCTCGATCCGTTCGTGCGGAAAGTCATCAAAATGGGGTAAGCCATCGGGCACTAAGCGCTACGAGCAGGTGTTGATCATGTGGTTTCCTTATCGTATGCTAGTGTGACGGTTCCACTGCCCAAAACGGTCCATCCGGACGATCCGAAGATCATTCTTATTCGGGGCGACGCATTCGATGGTGATGTGTGTGACTTCCCGGACATACTGAAGGTGTTCACGATGATCGGTGACATACTGCTGCGGGATGACGATCAGATGATGATCTGCGGACAGGCGGCCATCATCGATCTGGGCCATTCGTCCAGCAGCCACCTGTTTAACTTCAATCTTTCCTTCCTGCGCAAAGCGTCCATCCTGAACCAGCAGGCGTCACCGCTCCGTCAGAAGGGATTCCACTTTATCAACACGCCGAAAAGCTTCGACCTGGTGCTGAACATCTTCAAGGGGCTGATGACGGAGAAGAACCGCAAACGTACGGTACGTACAGCGCACCTTCTGGATGCATCCATCGTATCGCGTGCGTGCGTATAGCGTATTCGTCGGTGATAAGGGTGGAAACTTCCGAGTTATCGATTTGATATGCATGTACGCACATACGGACACACACGGACACGTACAATCTGTCTTTGGTGTGCTATCTATAACAAGTGCTAATTTCTCGCCACCCCACTAGATTGTATCGCACGGTTCCAGCCTAGAGTCACTGCACAGGTACTTCCCCCGATCGATACTTCCGGCTGAGCTGGGCGGTGAGCTCGGCCCCGTTCAGCAGTATGTGGACGAATGGGAACAAAAGCTGATCGACAATCGGACGTACCTGATCGAGGAGGAATCGCTCGGGGTGGACGAAGGACGGCGAAGAACCACAAACCCGCTGGCGGAAGAGAAGGATCTGTTCGGGACGGCGGGAACGTTCCGGAAGCTAGAGTTTGATTGAGACTTTCTGAGATATGACGTGATTCTCATTTCCCATGGGGAAAAAGTCGGCCGCCTACATCAGACATCAGACAAGGGGACAATTCTATCAACAGTTGATTTTTTGTTATTTATAACTCTTTTGATTAGATAAACATTACGACCAGTTATATACTGCATTAGTGATAAAACAAATGTACAAGTGGCTGTAGATTAGGATGCAAAAGAAAGCTGTAGAAGAGCATTCACGTGCGGAGGTCGTGTAGAGAAAGGAATTTAATTGCTCTTCATTGCTGATCTTCCTTACTAGGTTTACGATCATCAATTTAATCTATTTTTTTTACTAAAGTATTTTTTATAGTGTCTAGGTGTTTATAAAAAAACAACAATAAGGTGTACAAAATGTTCAGAGTGTGTAATAAATTTGGAAAAAGAAAACACAAAGTATGTATGATGTTTACGTATTCGAACGACTTAAGCGCACGCTGTCGCTGGCTACGCTTACTCATACCCATGGAGACGCCTTGTACCTGTAACCGGTTCGAATGCCTTTGACTATGTTGTGAATCAAACATCCTCCAAGCTTTACTCTTATTACCAATTATACTGCTCAACTAGCCTTACTAATCAGTAACGATAATAATATTGATGTTGAGATATACGCGTGTTAATAATCCCTTATCTAAATCATCCTTTGATCGAAGGAACTAGAAAAAATCGATACCTTCCAGCCAGTACCGACCTGTGAGGAAAAAGAACCTCCGTAAAATGCAGTCGAAGTACGTTGTTAATCTGTCTGGTCGGGTAAATCGTTAATTAGCACAGGAATGCTGATAACTAAGCGGCTTATTTTACAGTCTGAGGAATCGGCTCTACTTCAAACACCTGTCAAGAATTTCTTCAGAATATGAACTCCCTCAAATAAAATTCAGAAATTTCAGAATAACACCCGTACAAGATCTGTATGTATCGGAAAAACGTCAACACTTAACCGTTGTGTCTATGACCAAATTTACACCTTCATCTCTACGACCGGTATACCCGGGTATCCCATACATTTTGTATGGGGAATGAAACAGCCGCATTTTAAAACTTTAATAACTTTTTTTCTATTCATAGTTTTTTCATGAAATTTGGAAATCAAGTTCATATATCAATATTCTTTACTATAAAATAAAAAAAAAGTTTCATAAAAAAATTAATAAAAATTTTTAAATTAATTTTTAAAGTTATGTAAACAATACGATGGCATTGTATGCTCTTGCTTTTACAATTTCGTGCTAAAATTACGACTAGAAAAAATGATTATTGAAATTTTAAAATGTAAAAGTGTCATTCCCCATACAAAAGATACCCGGGTATGCTGGTCGTAAAGATAAGGGGTATAAAAAGAAAATTGAAGAAAAAAAATATTTCTAATTGTTTTAAAAATATGTTTTTTATGCAGTATTGAAGAGAATTACAAGTTCTAAACATATCCATAAAATATCCATTGATAGGACTTCTGTGTAAAAAGTTATTTAAATTTTAAAGTGAAAAATATACCCGGGTATCTGGTTGTAGAGTTGACGGTTAATGCAGTAATTAGGGCACTAAGGCTTTTTTTGTGTGCTTATGAGAATGAATGGGCTTTCACAACATGTCCTGATAATGGGATGGAAGGACATCAGGCAAAGATCTAGGTAACAAGCTGTCTGAGCTCATAAATAAGCTCTAAGTAGCATGTAATCGCAACAAAACCACAGGAAGAATTGGTCATTGCATCACAACGTCACCAGACAATCAAACCATGTGGCAGATCCAACTTAAGATGACAGGCAGATGACATTGAATTAAGAGAGGTTTAAAAATTTCCTGAAATGAAGATTCAAGTAGAACTGCGTGCGCACTAAGTCAAGGAATGTCAGGCTCCCTCAGATGTATTGAGGTTGTTGAGCCAAAAGAAGCAGATTTAACAATTCTTTCAATATCCAGGATCACTACAATGGGGATCTAAAAATTTACTAGATTCTGTCTCAAGCTAGCTAATCCAGGCTATGAACTCACACTCATAGCCCTATTAACAACATGCGTATTGATTATTACTGCAGACGAATTCATCATTCTGTCTGCAAAGGAAAAGCTCCAAAAGCACCCGAGACACAACTCAGACACAATCCGGTAAGTAATACCTAAATCCGCTAAATACCTACAAAAGCGACATAATCACCATCGAAATCAGCAGCCATGGTGGTGAACTTTCATCGTTCACCAGGTTGCCTGTTGTAGGCGATAAATTCAGTCCCTCCAGGTGTCGTCTAAAGCACACCTCCGCCAGCGACGAGCGTTTTTGATGGATGGATATATTTTCGCTCACTGGAACGCGAGCGAATATTATGGCCTGTTTTTTATCGTTACCAGAACCAATTTCCGTGCCCGACCAATGTCGAGCACGTGGCCCGCACTTCCGGCGGGCGTTAGTACTGACCACGAATTTGCACAATGGCGCGTCCGCACATTACCGCACACGCAAGACCGATCCATTACGACTGTAACTGGTCACAGACGTTGAAACGATTGGGCCAGATTTATGGTACACAATCGAACGGAACAAGATGGCCGGGTACGGAAAGGTCAATCGTTCCTTTTTCCGCCTTTGTTAAACCGAACTGCGTGAAATGAAATGTATCCTCGTGGTGAAGTGGTAAAGTGTTGTTACCCGGTCGCCAGTAGCCGCAGTCACCTTTCGTGAACAGGAGCACATATTAATGGCGCAACTTTCACCCAACACTAAGCAGTGTATTGAAGCTAAAGCAGAAAAATCCCACTAACGCTAAAATCTTGTTTCCAACGAATCAAGACGCATAAATTAGCCAAGTCCAGCCGAACCAGTGGGGTTGGGGTGGTCCAAACAGTTCCACAGTTTGGCACTTCACGCCATTTTACCATTTCGGTGGTAAATCGCGGACGTAAAGTAATTAATAAAAGACCGTACAGGACGCGGTCGAATCAAAGCCCCCAACGCTCGGTTGATTGGGGAGTTCCAAAACAATTCACTACATTGTTTCGGGGGTTGTTCCTTTTTCATTCCTTTCCTGAGCAGCTGCTGTCGTGATGAAATAACCTAGAGTAAAA
>KZ062135.1:0-38815 GCA_002091835.1 Anopheles maculatus | reverse complement strand
TGACGATGGTGGTGCTGCTGGTGGTGAGTAGAATTCATAGTTGAGCAGAAGTAAAACGTGTGTAACGGTGTGTGTGTTGCCACTTCCTCAGCAATGCGCTTCCGCTGAGCACAAGAAACCGGACGATAAACTCGCCCAGATTGATAATGTGGACGAACTGGCGATGATTCAACCGCTGGAGCATGTGCTGGGTGAGCTGGAAGGATTGCGCATTCGACGAGCTGCCCAGGGTGGTGGTGGCGGACAGGGAGGACAGGGTGGACAAGGTAAGGGAGGACGTCGTGGACCACCGGATGGCAACCAGGGACAGGGCGGTGGACAGAGTGGACAGGCCAGTGGAGAACATTAAGGGCTGTTGAGCAGAGAGGCAGCCGAACCGAATATATGAAGTAGTTCTTTCATAGCATGAAAATTGCAATTAAATAGTGTAATGTACGATATTTATGGAAAGAACTTTTGAGTTTCGAATACAATAGGTTAGTTGGTGTTGTTCGGTATCATGTTCATGGCATGTACACGCGCAAACGAAATTGGTGGATGCAAATGTGTTTGGAGTAGTGATGGGAACTCCGGAGTGGATTCACGAATCCACATGTTGAAAACCGACTCCGAATCCGACAGTATTCCGGATTTGACTCCGGAGCTCCAGAGTATGCCGATCGAATCCGGAGTTCTCCGGAGTTCCGATCGAGAGTCCAATCTAGAGTCCAATCCAGAGTCCGATCCGGAGTCGGAGTTGATCCAGCAGCTGCACTCCGGTGTCTACTTCATTTTACCCAACACTAGTTTGGAGGAATGGTCAACAGCCAACTTGCGCGTTAAGATACGATCAAGAGAACTTCTCCAACTATCACGACTAAGAACATTTATCCCATTAATTCCCAGTCCCAGCAGTCCGCCTCAGAGTCCATGTTTCTGACTTGCTCCATAGCTGACGAAAAAGTCTTAGTTGCATTCGAGATGATTATGCTCAGATTTGAGATGTTTCGCCCTATTAGTATCGAAAGACAATAAAGCTATACGACTTACTAGACTTCGCCAGGCTAGGCATGTCATGAGAATGACACCACGAAGAACAATAACAAGTTTTAAGGGATTTTAAAGGCACCACCACCACGTGCTCGGCAACTTGTTCGGATGTTCGACGCACCACAAAAACCCCGTACTTTAAACCTTCCAATATACACCGGTGAAAATATTTATATACGTGTATACAAAAAACCAAACTCTACACTCACACAGCGGACGGGCTCGTCGTACGGTACCGGTAATTCATTATTGCTAAAGTCAAAACAAACAAACAAAAACCATTCACTTTTCCTAAACAGTTCGCGAAACTTAACTGCTAAGTAAAAAAAAACCTATCCAAACACAGCGCGCGGGTGTAAATTTAATTCCATTTTCACAAAAACATTATTGGAATGGGAAAACCGCGTCCAACACAACGCTGCATAAGTTAATAAATATCACGCGCTTCACGTGGGAAACGCTCTAGCTCGCTCTGGGATAGTAGCTTTGTTCTAGGTCCTGTCCAATTTTGTTTCCTTCCCTAACGTTACTGCATTTTTCTATCACAACCGAAAACATGTGGGGACACGGTGGTTTGGCTTATTATGTATCTGCTGCTGCCCCTGCCCGGGAACCGTTCGAATCTGTTTCGCTTTCTATCCCTCTCTCTCTCTCTTCTCGCAGGCACAAAATTAATACTAAAAACGAATGCTAGGTTACCAGTGGAAGATCACACACGCGAACGGTCTCGCGCACGAGACGTTTGTTTGATAGGTTTTGTTTTGCTTATCGCTACCAAAGAAAAACCATTATATCAATATGGTGTTGCTAGTAGTAGGAGTCTAGTTGTGTAAGTGTACCACCGCTTGGGTTGGGTCAGAATGTTTCGAACCCAAAACGGCAATGGGAACTATATAATACATTAAAATGGGAAGGAATGTGTGTGTGTTAATTTGGCTGCTATTCGCGCACTGGAATGCTCTTTGTCATACGCTTAAAAGTTAACTAGCTTTAGCGGGGTGGGAGGGACATGGAATGCACATTGGGGGACGGGACCGAGGAAGTAGTAATATCATCTCTTAGGTGGTTTCATATACATATTGTTTTTTTTGTTTCCTCCATACTTACGGAGGGACTGGGCGACACGGTTTCGCTCGCCCACAGGTTGGACAGCCAAAATCGAACAACCGATTTGTGTTTTTTTAGGCAAGATCATTTTCACACATAAGGCACTTTAGTTTTGTTTTCTTCTTTCGTCCGGTGGTTACGCGGTTCACTTTGGTCCGGTGGTGAGCTCTGCGGTTTATATCTCCTGCAGCGACAGCACGGAACCGTTGTGCGTTTTCTGGTCCTCCAGGATGGTGGTGAGCGTTTTGAACACGTTATCCGGCAGATGGTCCAGCAGCATGCGTGGCATCACCTTCAGCTCGGTAAAGTCTTCGGCCGTTGCCCACCGCATCTCGTACGTTGGACCGCCGCTGTTCGATTTCCTGCAATCGGAAGGTTTTAGTTAACGCGTCTCTCAGTTTGTAGTAGTTAGTGCTAGATGTACTACATACTTTTCCAGTTCCGTTTTCTTACGGCGCACAATGTGCAGTATACGGCCACCGGTGTAGAGGCGCGTTTTCGCAAAGCGTCTTAAGGATATTTCGCTCGATAGAAGTCCACCCTCCTGAAATGAGCAGTAAAGATTGATTAATAGCAAACACACAATGAGATTTAGAGCTCCAGCTCGTGCTAGCTCTTCTCGGAATTGAGTTATCGTTCCACTTACCGCAGTAGCGACCGTCTGAATCGGTCGTTCGCCGGATAGCAGCGGACTTTGGGCGGCTTTTTTCGTGATTTCCGTCACATCGTGCCAGGTCGTTTCGAGGTCCCTCGAAGGCACACCGAACAGCGCGTACCCGAACCCGTTCAGCATGATGCGCCACTAAAAGTAAAATCAAAGACAGGAAACAAAATATATCGTCAGCCAAGAGAAGACCACGCCCAGAAGGCCCCGATACACTTACCTTCGGCAGCTTGCACGCCCGTATCGTCTCGATAACGCTCGTGCGCAGATTCTCGATCGAATCAACACCGAGCCGCATCACAAAATCGTCCCCCACGCCTATCGTAAACGCAAAACTCTCCGTAAAGCGGGCTGCCTCGCGACTCAGCAAGCCGGCCGGTGTGGCGAACGCGTACACGCGCAGATCCGGAAAGCGACTGCGCAGTTTGGCCGCTAGGAGGATCGATACGCCGGCCCCTAGACTATGGCCGGTCAGTACCAGCGTGTACTCCGGGTAGGTGGCACAGATGCGCTCCAGTATGTTGCCCTCGCGCAGTCGCTTCAGCATACAATCGACACCGGCCACCATACCACGATGGGCGGACGTTTCCGGTGGCATACCGGGTGCCTCGAAACGCTCCGCATTTGCGACTAGGTCGGTGAACACATCCCGCATCGAAAGGCTGCCTCGGATGGCGATCACAATGCTTTTCGTGCTGTGATCCGCCATTATGCAGAATGGTAACTGGGAATGGGAAAGGGGGAGAGAAGAGGACACATTACAAACTCAACTCCGTTATGGAGATCATAAAGTGCGGGAATGTTGATTGGATTTAAACGACGAACGAGCATTGGATATATAAGTAGAGGCGAATAGTTTGAGATTGTCTTGGAAGTGCTCAACAGTGCATCAACAGCTGCTGCAGTATGGAACCTCACGCATTGTTTCTCCTCTGCGGAACAATAGCTTGTCTCGCTATACCTTGCATTAGTGCTGAGAGTGAGTTAACATCCTCTTCTTACGTTATACTCTTTAAAACTCATTACACTCTCACTAGGTTTTATGGTGGTTTCCAAGCACTTCAGTAACAATTCCTACACTTGCCTCGTACGCCACACCAAGGATGGCCTTGAGTATCACTTAACTTACAACGTATGCATCCTAGAACCTATCCCTATCACCAATAGTTCTCGTCCAGAGGAAGTCCAGGCCTTAAAGTGTCTTTATTACGACTGTATTCTAAACTCCTCACAACTGTTGGAGGCCAACGATGGGCAGCTGGGTTGCTATCGTTACGCATACTCAGCACCCTTCTCTCATCCTCCAATGTTCAAAATTCGCCGATGGTCCCGGCAACATCACCCTGGACATTCGCGCACAAAGCGCGACTTTAGCTGGGTCACATTTTTGGAGAAAATCTCTTTTATGGGCCGGCATCAGAGTACCGTGAGTAAACAGAATGAAGCGTACTTTCATTACAATTTCATGAACAAACCGGGAAGTGGAGCAGCAGCAGCAACACCACCACCACCACCAATAACTCCAGCGCCTGTTCCAACACCAGCTCCACAAGCAGTAGAGCCATTGGTAGCTGAGGCAAAGTGAGCGAACAGGAGGAATAAAGGCATTTTCGAGTGTTTGGGTTTTTGGAGAGCCGAAGCACGAGATAAAGATTTTATTCCTGAAAGAACTTGGAACATGATTCTGCTTGATGTTGACTAAGTTTGCCTAAGGTTTGTGTCTTGCAAAATGTAAGCGGAGACAATCATACAGTACTTTCAACATCTTCAATGTTTGAGGTGAAGTCTTAACATTGGACCGGTCCTTCGACGGAACACTTCGTTATATCCGGAAGATGCCCTCTAAAGTTTCATGGTTTATACTGTTGTTGGTTTGTCTACCTACGGCCATTGTGTTTGTAACTTTCTGACGCTACACTTCAAAGTTGATCATGGATATCATTTTCCAGCTGACCTTCCAAATAAATGGCACGCAAAAAACGCATTAGCCCCAAACTGTCAGGCACCCCCGAACAACAACATTTCTAATCTAAATTGGGAGGAACCCCCGAATGAGTTTCGAGCGTTTCACACACTTGTCACCTGTCGTGGCTACACTCGGAACTGCGTGCACAGTGTTTTGATAAGCAAAACACCAACTCCATAATACAACGTGCGATTTGCAGCAGTTGCCGCTCATAAACTAACCGTCATTCTGAAAACCGGTCTCGATCGCAACCTCGGTTATCAGTCGACCGGAACTTCGAACTATTCCCGCGCTTGAAGTATAAAGCCAGGTACTTAGTGTTCAGTCACAGTCTATTGCTGTATCGCAACAACAAACCCGGTGCTGTGTGTGAAAATGAAGTTCGTCAATTTTGGATGGTGTTGGGTGTCGATAATGGTGATGGTTGCAGTGATCTTCGCCACACCGTTACAGTGTGACGATCCAGACGCAAATCCAGAGGCAACGTACGGAGAGTTACAATCGATTCCACCACCCAGCGGCAGTGGTAAGATCCAGACTACATCCAACGTTCATACTAAAAAGTCTTATTTCCAACAAATTTCTTCTTCACTTTAAGATTCGATTGCATTGGCAGATGAACCGATACAGTTTGTGCCGGCCAAAACGCAACAGGATGTGCTGAAATCTAGAAACTCCAAATTTCTCGGCGTAGATCGAAGCTCAGAAGAGTCATAGAGGAGATATTTATGCGCGGGTCTTACCTCAAATACGTGGTTTTTAAACGACGCGTGTAGCACATCTTCACTACGCAATCGGGACGTGTACCGCACTCCGGCCAGATGACACAGACAGCAATTGTCATCGATGATGATTTGGGGTTTTCGTCTACAATAAAAAGTACAAACATTAATTCATTGTGTTTACCACGGTCACATTTAACTGTTCGTGGCTACTTACCGGAAGCATGCACAGCACGTCATCTTCGGTATCAGCCGATAGGGCCCAGTGCAGCAGTTCAAATAGCACACCATCGGCCAACCGTACGCGGCCAGCGCAAAGCGCAAAAAATGCCTCGCATTCTTGATCGTCATCCAGGCCGGCGAGGTGGCAAAGACGCGCGTTATGTCGGTCGAGTACCGTGGTCCATCGTCGTTCAGCATGCGTATCCGGCGCATTTCGCGCGTTTCACGCTTTTGTCGTACGCGCAGCAGCACACAACCGGCCACAATATCGGACGGGACGAGATCGGTACCGCGGAACAAAGCACTCAGCAGGCTGGCCACCTGCGTGAACGCTTCGTGCCCGAACTCATCGCGCCGCAAACAGCAGAAGGCCCACCGGAACCGGCGGAACCATAGTTTCGATACTTTCCGGTGGATGGCAGACTCGGTTGGACCGTTGTCGTTCGTGTCCCGGCCATTCTTGTATTTGGCCGAACCGAGCGGATCAAACACGATGGCCAGACCGAATATTATCAGCGCAAACACTACCCAGTTGAATAGGACGATTGCTGTAAAGGAGGGAGATTGAAAGAAGAGATGAAATAACAGTCAGCAGTTAGCTAAGTAGCAACGGAACGACCTCAAATGCTTTCTTAAAAAGGGTTAAGAAATGTGTGCGCCTGATGTTATGCAATTTTTGCTTAAATCGATACAAATTCGTACATCGCTATATGTGGAGTGTGAAGGTTTTGTTGGAGGAATCTACCAAATCTATACTATCGAGCAGATCCTTTAGAACTGTCGGGAGCATCACATGGATTTCCAAGTAGCCTAGGACATCATCGTTGATCATGTAACAGTGCGGATTTGATTTTCATTTGATCTTCCCAATCCGAGTGATTCCGATCGCTCCAAATATATTACTGACACATGTCACAGTCTTGAATTATGCTCGCAGACGCTCTTGCAATTCTCGAACTGTGAAGGCTAAGCGGAGTAAGGCGTTTTTGAGACGAAGAGTGGCAAAGCTAGTCTTGGACGTACTCTACAACTAACAATTGCATACATCTAGGCGCCTCCGAAACACAACCGAGCAGGAACCAGTCAGGCCAAATGTCGTATGATCTTAATTCGATGGTAAGGCCGTCTACCGTAAGTACCTACCTTCGATCACAGTTCGCGATACTTTGTCGTTGCTTTTACACTCGAACGTTCCACAGAACGCCCACATGGTGCCAAGCACGTTCATGCCCGTTTCCGGTATTATTAATAGTATTCTGCAAAAAGGGAAAGTTAACAAACATATCAGTTCGTGTGTGATAACTTTAGTCGATTTTTGCTTTATCGTTACTTACTTTATTACCAGCAGCGGTGCGACCAGCCGGCGCTTGTGCACCTCGGTGATGCTGCCCTGGGCGCTGCGGTTGACTAAGATGACGAGTAGAACTATATTTACACTAATTAACACTATCGTCCCTACCAGATAGATCCGTACCGGGAGTGCATCCTCACCGCACTCCTCGGTCACGTTCCAGTAGGTGGACGTTACGCACGAAATCAGCCCGAGCCTGCACAGGGTGGAAAATTGCAACTTTATCAGCATGCATGGTATAGTGTGGGTGTGCTGCGAAGGGGAGGAGAAACCCCACTGGTACTTACCATACGATCCGGAAGCAGATTTCGAACACGCACGGAAATACGAGGTCGTCCGAGGCGGCTAACCATTTCCGGCCAAACAGACGCAATGCCGGCATGACCTGGAATGATGGAGAGGAAAAACGAAAATGTCTGTGGTGAGAAAATTGATTACTCAATCAGTGGCAATGTGGTGAAGCAATGAGCAGAGCCAATTGTTTGGACAGATGGCAGTGGCGAGATTATTCTTACTACGTAGTGACCGGCTGTCGATGAGCTTACGATGAAAGTAACCCATCAATGATTAGGCTTATGTCCTACAGTCGTACTAACATTTTTGGGTTGCTTATATTATATCGTCTAGAAAAATAGTTTGTTAAATAATGCTTAGTTGTTATCATTTATTTCTCGATAAATTTGTTCGATCCTGATTAGTTTGAAAAAATAATTGCTTTAAAACATAGCGATCGAGTAGAGCTTTTGCACGCGCCATTCAAGGGTTAACGAGAACTTTTCCCATTTCAATCACAACCGTTTCAGAACGTCTTTCACCGCACAATTTAGTTCGCTGCAGCGGCTGACTGCAGGAGAATGTTTGCTGCAATTAGTGACGAGCACAAACCCCCATCCATCGCGCGAAAGGGAAATGCGGGTAACCAATATACTAACAACGCAACGCGGCCATTGCATATTCATACTGTCGCTCGGCAAACTCTCACAGGCACCGCCCGGTTTGTTCTAGAAGTCAGTCCGAAGGCTCATTCAATGCAAAAAAACTCAAATAACAGGAACAGAAAAAAATCCTCATCTCACCATGAAGATGCGCTCGCTAATAATCGAATCGTGTATATCTCGGATCGTAGATCGCTTTTAGAAGAGAAAACAAAACAAAACAGCGCACTCATTGAGAGCACTTGAGACAGAAAAACCGCGAACTTGTGGGACGAATACACAGACACACACCCGGCCACAATGCTTTAATTAAAACCTCACCCTCACCCCGTTGGAACCATTCGGGGGAGGCCTTTGCGTGGTTGCATAATTGGAATTTATGGCGCAACGTTACGCTTTGCCCTTCGGTCATCGTTCCGTGCCGCTCCGTGGCGGAGGTTCGTTTCGGTACGGAATGTTTCGGAAGCGAGAACGCTGCTAGCACGCCACACTCGATCGATCGTACCGTTGAGATAGGTTCTAATTAATCCAATCGTGTGGTGATGCTCTAAAGCGAAAGCGATTCTGGATGGAAGAAGCGTTAGATATAGACAGGGGCTGCATTAGGAAGTGGATTTAAGACTGATCAAGTATGAATATTGTAGATATTGGAGAGAAATTAACAAAGAGTGGAACTATCGAATTGACACTACAACGTTCATAGGTTCTTGATCTTTCGCAACAGAGTGACATATCTTCCAAGTCCTTCCAGGGATTAAAAAGACTATTGCAAATTTAGTTTGTCCGATGGCATTTACATGACGTAATCTGGTCTAACATCTAGTGTCTTTACTTACGGTCCTTAAGTCGTAAGATCTTTCATCAACTAGGTATGGAATCCAGATCTAAGTTGTTAAAAAATTACCAGAATTTTGCACCCCAAAGACACACTAGAGTTGCCAAATGAGAGCTTTTAATCTCTTTTTATTCGAAAAGGAACTCTGAATAGCTAAACGGAAAGAGAACAATCTTCCTCTTAATACTGCTTAAATCTGGAGGCTTGTAGTGATCGTGATTCTTCTACCACAACAATATCTCTATCTCATGATTTTATATCACAAGAGTTCTATCCCCAGGACATAGCCTGGCCTTTTTTTTCTTAACGGGGAGGGAACCTTTAAAAGGTACCCACCAAAAAGAACTTGTTGCGGCAAACAATGTCCTCCGAGATGAGTTATGTGGGATTCATCGTGACACCTGGCCCGTGAAGCGAACCAGACAGCCGAAGCCAGACAGCCGGACCCAACTAAACCACGCCTCGGCCTGATCCGAACCCTGCCGATGCGCTGATGTGCGTAGTACTTCTTGCAGGGAGACATAGCCAGGCCTGACAATCCGTATGTGACATTTAAGAGACATCTCCCAATAGAGATCTGACAATAGAAGACTCTCCTACAAGCTGTTTCTGTCTTTTAAGAATGGTCTTAATATCCGACAATAAAAGACTCTCCTACGAGCTTTTTCTATCTTATAAGAATGGTCTTGTGTCTTTTCGAAGACCTTTCGAAGTTGTAGAAGAACTCGGTTACTCGGCTCATAGTACACAATTTCGATGGGAATCACCAAAGGATCTTTAACGCATGTCGTGCTTGTTAATTCTCAGTGTTAATCAATATCAGAAAACTTGAAACAACTTCGAACTTTATAACCTATAAAAGTGTTCCTCGAAAAAATCTTTATCTAAGAGCGAGGAAGATAGAAAAAGGATTCAAGTTACAATGAGTTTTTCGCCTCGAGATGAACTTTCCGCTTAACACAAGAACAACTCATCAAAGCAGATTCCTTGCAATGATAAACGACTTCCTCCGTCGTCGTCGTTCGTTCACTTCTCCATTGAGCTAGCTTTGGTGGAGTCTTTTTTCCTTACCCTCTCGGATGCCTGATTGGTGCTACTTTCTACCATGAAAGATGAAAGCAAACGTAAAATGCAATAAGCAAAAGCACTCACCCACTCGACCATCGGGGACTAAATAAATCATTCGTTCGTGAAACAAAACAAAACAAAATGTGTCCTACGACTGAATGTCGACGCAAGCGAACGAAGTGTTTGCCGGAATTAGGTGAGTGTGTGTGTGTGGTTCGCACTGACTTTTTGTGCAGAACGCGAACGAACGTGTCCTTGAACGATGTCCGACCATGTCGACGACGACGACGCTAGTGCACGGGCTAACCTCTCCCGCCCGAACACATGCTCGGAAGCTGTAATTCACACTACAGGCGCACACTTACGTGGCCGGCGAGCAGGAAGTGTCACGGTCAAAAAGAAGCGTGGCAAGAAATAAAGACGCTACACCCGTCGGTTGTAAGGGCGTTGGTCAGAAAGGTTACGCCGTTGGCGTATAAGCAATAAACATTCCAAAGGGAAGAAACAGAGAGAGAGAGAGAGAGAATGTGAGGAGTTGCGGGAGTTGAATGGGGGTGGATACGATGGTAGAAATGCAAAATCAAAACGGCATGCAAGTTCGATGGATTTATATGCTGCCACCTGGGCCACAGCTCACCTTAACCTTTACTTGCTGTACGCCCGCATTGAACTTTAGACCATGCTAATGGTGTTAACCCTTGGAGAGAGGTTTACCACATTCCACTGGAGGCCAGTTTCATTCCATTTATCATTTTAACTTCTACGGATTATTTTCTTTCCGATGAAGTTTGAGTAAGGTTTTCCAGCGCCTATAACTATGCAATCCATTGTATTGATCTAGCTGTTTTGAGCAGCCCACGCTTTTTTCCTTACCCTCTCGGATGCCTGATTGGTGTTACTTTCTACCATGAAAGATGAAAGCAAACGTAAAATGCAATAAGCAAAAGCACTCACCCACTCGACCATCGGGGACTAAATAAATCATTCGTTCGTGAAACAAAACAAAACAAAATGTGTCCTACGACTGAATGTCGACGCAAGCGAACGAAGTGTTTGCCGGAATTAGGTGAGTGTTTGTGTGTGGTTCGCACTGACTTTTTGTGCAGAACGCGAACGAACGTGTCCTTGAACGATGTCCGACCATGTCGACGACGACGACGCTAGTGCACGGGCTAACCTCTCCCGCCCGAACACATGCTCGGAAGCTGTAATTCACACTACAGGCACACACTTACGTGGCCGGCGAGCAGGAAGTGTCACGGTCAAAAAGAAGCGTGGCAAGAAATAAAGACGCTACACCCGTCGGTTGTAAGGGCGTTGGTCAGAAAGGTTACGCCGTTGGCGTATAAGCAATAAACATTCCAAAGGGAAGAAACAGAGAGAGAGAGAGAGAGAATGTGAGGAGTTGCGGGAGTTGAATGGGGGTGGATACGATGGTAGAAATGCAAAATCAAAACGGCATGCAAGTTCGATGGATTTATATGCTGCCACCTGGGCCACAGCTCACCTTAACCTTTACTTGCTGTACGCCCGCATTGAACTTTAGACCATGCTAATGGTGTTAACCCTTGGAGAGAGGTTTACCACATTCCACTGGAGGCCAGTTTCATTCCATTTATCATTTTAACTTCTACGGATTATTTTCTTTCCGATGAAGTTTGAGTAAGGTTTTCCAGCGCCTATAACTATGCAATCCATTGTATTGATCTAGCTGTTTTGAGCAGCCCACGCTAGATTTGAAGCAGTGTCGTGACAGCAAATTATCAGAGCAGGAGTTTTGGATATCTCACCGGATTTCTCACCGTGAGAATAGTTGTTTTATGGTTCTAGATGACTACTTTAAAACTGCTGCAGGTTTTGTTTTGTTGTATAAAAGCCTTTCTATTTGGAATGCTTATTAACTATAAGAGACTTTACACTTGTTTTAAAGAGACAATGTAAAATACAGATTGCATACTTCCAGGCTTGTACATTTAAGACGCAATTCGGGCATGAATATGAGCTTTATTTTAATTTTTACCTCAAAACAGTTTGTCTTAGTTGGGAGTTAGTAGGTAAAAAGTATAAAATACTTCTTCTTCTTCTTCTTTGGCTCTACAATCTCTTTAGGACTGTTATTTCTAGCTTTCTATAACTAGTGTTTTACTCGTAGCTGAATAGTCAGTTCTACGTACGGGGAGGCGGTCCGCCGGGATTCGAACCCCGGTCCCGCCGTGTGGAGACCGGCGCCGCCTCTATCCGGTGTAGTAAAAAAATACTAAAGTAGTAAAAAATTGATGTGAAGTTGATGCGAAAGAGACGTGAGCCAGGCAAGTGTAGTAAATTGTGTAAGAAGTGAGTTAGAAATAAACATAAAAAAAAAATTTACTATTTTAAATTGTTTACAAACACAAATAAATTTAAAGTTTAAGCAACTACCCCGCTTTTTTTAATCTGGAATCAACTTGTTCTAAACATCCTTTCAAATTGTCTCTAAAAAAACTGATGTTCTGTAGACTAATTGCATACTTTCAGGCGCACACAACTAAGACAAAGCTAAGCCATGAGTATAAGTGCTATTTTAAAAGTATAATGAAGATACCTTTTCTTTATAAGTTGCAAGAATTTTGTAGAATAACAAAACCTGTTTTTATTTTTGATAAATAGTTCACTAATGAGTTCCGTTGATAAAAAGCAAAACAGAACGTACGCTAGGAAATAACGCCATCGGGTGTTAAATGATGCTTCCCAGTCTATCATCCTGTCACACTAATAATGTGTTTCGCTTTCATTCGCATCTTCCATTACACATCAGCAGCCAAACCCACGTTCCTTGGCCCTTCCCCAACAACTCCGCATCGAACCCCCTCTCCCCTCCCCCTCCCCTTCCTTAACCACGTGTTCAGCCAAGGATTGTGCACGGCTGAAGTGCAGCCCGACCAGCTATTGACTTATCGAACTCTGTTTGGCTTTTGCTCGGTACACTGCAAAGCGGTTGTTACCGTCGGTCCGTTGCCAAGGACAAGGCGGCATACAATAGGTGACCCGAACGATCTAGGGTTTCTACCCTGCCCAATCCCCTGCCTCCTTCCGCACCTTTCCATTCCCATTCAGCCGTCGGTCCCATTGGCGAGCACGGTCAGCACGGCTCGGTTATTAATTTAGCGACGCACAAGATTATTGGTCTCCTTAGACTTTGTTTCCCTTCCACCCCTTCCTCTCGCTCTCACACCCTTCCCTGCTCCCACTACGCCTCATCACACCCACGGCACTGTTGCGATTTTGTGGTGAGGGAAAATTTTCTCATCTCCGATCGATGGGGCTGCCGATATGACCGTGGCGAGCTTTATAATGGGCAACCACAGAGCAGTCAATTATTATTTCTTGCTGTTGCTTGCTTGCTTGCCGGCCCTGTTTTTGCTATCTCCCATTCTCTCGCCGGGTCAAATCACCCCAGCGCTCGTAACAAACACGTGCCCGCCTCGAAGTCTTTCGATCCGAAGGTGTTCAACAGGTGTAAAAGGTGGCGAAGGAAGAAAGCAACAAAAAAAAACTGATTTGCTTCAAGTAGAAACGTGTTCCGGGAAGCACATTGCAAACGTTTCACCAATGATCTGTGCGTTGACTTCGATTGAACGATAGTTTTATCGTTCAGAACTTTCAATTAAGTTGGTATGATATTTCAGAAAGTAAATCGTGCTGTTAGGAGACGTAGAAGAAGCGGCTGCTATTTTAATACTTCATTTGAATCTCTTATCATTTATTGAATTTGGCTGCAGTGATAATTTAAAGCAGCTTTTCTCACTCGTATTGTAGATCAAATTCTGGCTCTAGATTGGCTTCAAAGTTAGACATTTATCCAACAATAGTTTGAGCCACCATAATCGTTTAGATGACCAAGCTTGCAGAGAGACAACACTTTGGACATTATTCTTGAAGCTCGCGAAGGTGAACTTAACACAAAAAAGGTGATAAGAAACACATGGCTGAAGGAGAGAACGCCAAGAGGACCTGTGATTTCTAAACCAGACTTCTTCCACCCTGAAATGACTTGTTGTAAACAGTTGACCAGACAGTACGGAAAATTTTGAGGATTTGATCCGTACCCTATTCGCTGTTGTCAAGTTCGTCTAGACTACTAAAACATTCAGCAGCGGTCCTTGGATTGCAGATTTTTGGAGACAGATAAACCGTCTCATCTTGATTTGCATAACAATAAAATACAGAACATTCATAGTCAGGACTTACGTTTTATGCGTAATTTAATAATTACGTTAGGGTTGTCTGGATGCCTAATGGTAGCGACGCCGGCCATTCATATTTCATGACTTTAAGTGTCAAATCTCATCCGAACTTTTCCTCCAAGGCAATTGTTCAAGACATCCAGAAATCAAGACGACGTTTGATGTTGAATATATAATAATTTTCAAGGAACAATTAAAATTTTATTTGGACACTTTTAATAGATTAGCTTGTGTTTAGTATTGTCTGATATATTAAGCTTTTCGATGACATAAACTTCTTCTGAAATTATGAATATGTAGCCAACTAAACACAGCCCAAACACATCATGTACAACTATGACCTATTCGGACAACCTTGCCGCTGAAAGAAATCACTTAACACCGCTGAAGAAAATGGTACCTCTACTCTCGGAAACGATCATAAAGTGAAGTTGATGTTATCTTGCTGTTGCAACATTCGCGCTTACACGGCAACCCGTCAGCAATGTCCTGCCGTTTATGATACTGACATAAAAAGAACAAAACAAAACAACAGAAACATGCAAAAAATCACACAAAACCCCAATAAAAGAGGATGCCATTTGGATGCTTTACGCAACGCAATTAAGAAAAGAGATTTCCTGCAGTGTAAAAGTATCGCGAAGAAGTTTAGTGCGTACCATCATCTTGGTTCCCCTTTTCGGTCGTGGCCGTCCATGGACCAAACCGAAAGATATGAACCTGATGAAGAAAATGGCCATCACGCTCGCCATTACAAGTGAAGATAATGATCACACGGGCACTCACTCACGCCCTCCGTGTACCATCGGTCGTTCGTGTGAGCGAGTTCGTTTTACATCGAATCATACATCGACCACCACACAACCGATGCGTCGTCCAATAATTGATGAAATTTTATTGTCAGGAGGAAATCGCGTCCAACCTGTCCTTCGCTTCAAGCACGGCGCGGTACAAAAGGTTCAACGAGGTCTCAACGCCAAGGACCACTGGCGCAACGATCGGCGATGGGATGGCGTCGGATCGCGTGAGTCACTGGAACAAGGTTATGAATGCAGCATCTGGCAGAAGTTTTTAAATGCTTTTAATATTTATAAAAGAGAAAAAGAGGGTTTTAAAGACAGATGTTTTAAATAGAAGTACGAAGAATTAAAAAATATTAGGGAAACTGTTTCAAAAATTGTGAGATGGATTTACTCTCGGAAACGATCATAAAGTGAAGTTGATGTTATCTTGCTGTTGCAACATTCGCGCTTACACGGCAACCCGTCAGCAATGTCCTGCCGTTTATGATACTGACATAAAAAGAACAAAACAAAACAACAGAAACATGCAAAAAATCACACAAAACCCCAATAAAAGAGGATGCCATTTGGATGCTTTACGCAACGCAATTAAGAAAAGAGATTTCCTGCAGTGTAAAAGTATCGCGAAGAAGTTTAGTGCGTACCATCATCTTGGTTCCCCTTTTCGGTCGTGGCCGTCCATGGACCAAACCGAAAGATATGAACCTGATGAAGAAAATGGCCATCACGCTCGCCATTACAAGTGAAGATAATGATCACACGGGCACTCACTCACGCCCTCCGTGTGCCATCGGTCGTTCGTGTGAGCGAGTTCGTTTTACGAATCATACATCGACCACCGAGGCGTCGTCCAATAATTGATGAAATTTTATTGTCAGGAGGAAATCGCGTCCAACCTGTCCTTCGCTTCAAGCACGGCGCGGTACAAAAGGTTCAACGAGGTCTCAACGCCAAGGACCACTGGCGCAACGATCGGCGATGGGATGGCGTCGGATCGCGTGAGTCACTGGAACAAGGTTATGAATGCAGCATCTGGCAGCAGTCTTTAAATGCTTTTAATATTTATATGCTTTAAAAAGAGTTTTAAAGTCAGAAGTACGATAAATTTCAAAATATTTAGAAAGACATTTAAAAAATTGTGAGATGGATTCAAAAATACAGCTCAGATTACCTTGAGATCACACGTGTGACGCGCAAAAAGACAAAAATTCTAAAATGTGTTTGTACCTGCAAGTTTTTGTGTGTGTTTTTCGAACGCAGATGGAAAACAACACACTTTTCCCAGACGTAACAACAACTGGCAAAACAGTGGTTTGTTTATGGAGACAAAAAAAACGAGTTCCAGAATGGCGTCTACATCTTCTGATTTAGGTTTAGTGTAAAAATAGCAAGTCATGTTTATTTGCAACAACAGGAATATTTAACCCAGCTTTTTGGAGTGTTGTGATCACATATCTATACTTGAATTCGATCGAATATTGGACATATGCGATACATTTATGTTCTTTTTTAAGTAATGAGTAGCTCAATGAAAGCTGTTATACGTTGACGTTGACAGCCATATCCGAGATGAAGGATCAATTCCGTTTGTTGGGCAAGAAATATCCAAGCATTTTCTCACGGTTATCTACACCGAATATTAGTTATTTTTATACTAACTAGCGAATAGGTTTTGATTATGTTTTAGATTTGTTTTAAAACTCAATCACTCTTAATTGGGTTGAAATGTGAATTCTTGTCTGCAGTTTTTGGCTTCCGTGGCTTGATTATATCCGTAGCTGAGCAGTCAGTCGAGGCGGGAAGTAATATGTTCTACATGTAATTTATCCCCATCCGAGTGGTGTCGAGAAATTGAGACACAGTCGTTTACATCGAGCAGAGTTCAGAAATGGCCCAGACGGCGTAACGTCCATCCAACTGTGAGCTATCAATGTCTGAAATACTACGAATTGTGTATTATAAAATAAGCGACGATCCTTCCCGGAACAAAAAAATCCTCTTATAGCTTCAAATTGTATTTACGAAAATAAACGGCGTCAAATGGTCGTCATCGGTTGCACTCATTTTAAACACGCAGCCGAAATTAACCGTACATTGTGAGCCTTATTGGGCCGTCCAAATTTAGACAACGCGCTACACTTTCCGCGAACCACTTACTTAATTAACATAATTGTGTAGATAGACCTTCCACAAGCTTGCCTCCAGCATCCTATTTTCATTACACAGTTCGGTCAATTTAGGACTTGCGTCCTATCTGCTTGTGGCGTTGTCCTACCTGTACAAAAAACAACCATAAAGCTCATTTTTTCTCGCCTAATGCTTCCCAGAAACGTCACTTGTCATTCTCGGTTCTGCGTAAGAAAAACATCACCGACCATCGTCCATCGTTAACCTCAGATCCGCGGGTCAAACATTTAACTAGCGTTCATGAGGCAAAAAGTGGGAACAATTTAAAGCGTGCCGTTGTCCACTTTTGCAGGATTTATTCCACGTACACGGTTGTGTCACGCGCGAATCTAAAGCAGATTAAGTAAGGCAACACGTTTACCGACCAATCGTGGCCTAAAATTATCCAATTAGAAAGCAGTGAACTTTAAGAGCTCACCGAGCTGGGACATCAAAATAGTAGTAAAGAACACCAGATTTCACAACCACCAACCAACGGTCAGGAAGATGGGATTAATGACCAGCACGAAGATAAGGTACCAACGGTGAAAAAAAAGCAAAGTAGCAAAGAGTTTCTTATCCAACAAAATCCAGCAGGCATCTTGGTGCGGCCATTTGGGTGGCACCAGCTATCAGAAGCCATTTTAGTCGGCGGCGTACGTTAAAGACGCTTGATAGATGCCCGGTCCAGATGGATGAGAAATTGTTTTGCCTCATTTGGCTTACAGCGGCAGGAAGTTTTTGTGAATTAAAAGGTTTTTTTTTGTTTTCACAAAAACCCTATCACTTATAACTCGGTGACGTTGTGCACAAAAGACACTTAAAATTGAACGACTTTTTTGCTTGTTCGGGCAATGACAGAGTCATTACAGCGAGGAACTTGATTGTCAACAGGTTACGTCATGTGAATGATGCCAAACGACCTCAGTCGGTAAAGTTTTTTCTAGTTTATGATTTCTTGGACATGTTCAAAACCAGGGTGATCAGGAGAGTCATCGCTTGTTAGCGGGAAAATCAACAAATGCACTCCAAAAAGTGGCTTTCTGAGGATGTCTAACGCCTTGGTCTCCTAACGTAATTGGATCTTGTTACGGAGATATTCCTGTACAGGCCGGATTAACAGGACATGAGGTCTACAGCTGGCCTTTATATGTGTGCGTTATAGTCTGCAGGGCGGGCAATTAACAATTGTCAAGAATCAATCTGTTGAAACAAGGATAGCATACTAATAGGCGTTGTTGGAGTTATACTTAGTATATTTATCCGTTAATGGGTTACTGCTGCTTCGCTGTTTAGGTAATAAATCCATTTAGGTGGGCCTTCAGAACTATAGATTCATAAAATATCTGCCAACTGCTTAACGCAAGTCTTCCTTTTTTCCCTTAAATCCCTAATCGGTGCCATAAAGTATCATACGAAAAAATGTGTGGTTTATTGACTAGACCTTGATACGACTGCTTTGCCGCCAAGAGATCATACCTAGAGAAGATAGACCGTCGGAAGATAATCATTTTCTTGAAGTTCCTTCCAATGATCTTATCCAATTTATTTCAGACAAAACCTAGATAATCTTCAAATCGCCGCAACCATAATAAGGTCAGACGTCAGAGTATTATAAGAATAAAAAATGCAACCAAAACCAATACTTAAGTGTGAACCAAATCTACATCATTGAGGAAAAAGCTTTTAAGGATATGAAATAAAACCCGTCACCAGTTAAGCGCCCCATCATTCAAGGGCACCCATTAAATGCAGTGTGCTGACTCAAGCGCTTTCTAGTGACGTTTATATCCGAGCAGCGAAACCCTCCCCCTCCCCCACCCCCATCAACCAGCAACCTAAGCGCGGGACTCCCAGACGTATCGGTTAAACTCACCTGAGGCACATTGAATATTCATCACCAACGCCCGGAAGCTGGGCGAAGTTTGTGTCGAATCGATCATGCTTCGATCGGTGCAGTGCGTCCTGTGAACACGGATCGGGCTTTAAACGCCCACACGCTGGCAGGAAAAGGGTGTTTCAATGGAAATCGGTATGCGTGTGCTAACGGTTTCAGCGTACTTTGGAAAGTTTTCCCTCACGGAACCCGTCCCTCAAACGGTTCGGTTAATGTAAAATGGAAATAAATCACTCGGAAGGTTTTATTCAACGAGCAATAAATATTACACGCTCGGTCGCAATATGGGTGGGCACAATTGCTAAATGAGAGTCCCACGTGTCGACAGCCGATTTGGATTGTATAATGTGAGAACTTGCTGTACCGTTGGGTGCTGTTTCGAATGCAATAGAGGACACATGACTCACAGGATAGCGCTTAACACATCAACGATTAATTGAAACAGTGTTTTCCCTAGATTCTCACGACTTGTCTCTGGGCTATCCCTAGGTAGGAAGTAAATTTATTTATAATTGCTGATCAACTTCCAGTATCCCTCTTGTAATGGTGCGTTCTTACTCAAGAACTTGTCTATATTTAATCCGAATATGATTTGAACGCATAACTAAGCTCTCGTGAGGGGATTTTTACAGATATTTGGAGCATTATGCGTGTGCGGCGATTGAAGACATCTTAAAAAACAGATAAAAACGCCAAGATGCTTAATTATGGAGTAATAGGCGGCAATCAATGTGGCTTTCTGTAGTCCAGTTAAGCGCCCCATCATTCAAGGGCACCCATTAAATGCAGTGTGCTGACTCAAGCGCTTTCTAGTGACGTTTATATCCGAGCAGCGAAACCCTCCCCCTCCCCCACCCCCATCAACCAGCAACCTAAGCGCGGGACTCCCAGACGTATCGGTTAAACTCACCTGAGGCACATTGAATATTCATCACCAACGCCCGGAAGCTGGGCGAAGTTTGTGTCGAATCGATCATGCTTCGATCGGTGCAGTGCGTCCTGTGAACACGGATCGGGCTTTAAACGCCCACACGCTGGCAGGAAAAGGGTGTTTCAATGGAAATCGGTATGCGTGTGCTAACGGTTTCAGCGTACTTTGGAAAGTTTTCCCTCACGGAACCCGTCCCTCAAACGGTTCGGTTAATGTAAAATGGAAATAAATCACTCGGAAGGTTTTATTCAACGAGCAATAAATATTACACGCTCGGTCGCAATATGGGTGGGCACAATTGCTAAATGAGAGTCCCACGTGTCGACAGCCGATTTGGATTGTATAATGTGAGAACTTGCTGTACCGTTGGGTGCTGTTTCGAATGCAATAGAGGACACATGACTCACAGGATAGCGCTTAACACATCAACGATTAATTGAAACAGTGTTTTCCCTAGATTCTCACGACTTGTCTCTGGGCTATCCCTAGGTAGGAAGTAAATTTATTTATAATTGCTGATCAACTTCCAGTATCCCTCTTGTAATGGTGCGTTCTTACTCAAGAACTTGTCTATATTTAATCCGAATATGATTTGAACGCATAACTAAGCTCTCGTGAGGGGATTTTTACAGATATTTGGAGCATTATGCGTGTGCGGCGATTGAAGACATCTTAAAAAACAGATAAAAACGCCAAGATGCTTAATTATGGAGTAATAGGCGGCAATCAATGTGGCTTTCTGTAGTCACGTAAGTACCTGTGGTATTGAAATATTACCTCTGAAATTGAATTCGTCTAAATTCTTGATATTCTTGTGAAGAAAAATCTCAAAATTTTAAAACTATAATCAACATTTTGTTCAGTCTTGGAGCAAGGTGAATACTTTATCAATTTTTAAAGCTAATATGTTGATGGCGGCCCGGTGGTGATGCGACAGCGGCGCCGGTCTTCACACGGCAGGACCGGGGTTCAAATCTCATCTGGGCCGTTCCCCCATAGTGAGGATTGACTAACCAACTATGCGGTATCAATTAGTCTAGTAAGCCAGAAATGGCAGGCATGACCTTAAGAGGTCGTTAGGCCAAGAAAGAAGAAGAGATGTTGATGGAATGAAGCACAAATCTCTTCAAAATGACATTTTAAGTTCACGTACATAAAATCTTACAGAAGTATACGAGATAAAACTCAGAAACACCACTCCATAATAAGAAAACATCCCGAGAATGGGGATGAAAATAGAGTGCCATTGACTATTTCGAAACTAATCAAATAACCAAGCTTGCCGACTGCCAGCTGCTTGAACTATTCTCCCCATATCCAGCACGGGCAGTACAGCTGGTGTTGCAAAAACAAAATCACTGCCAAACGAAAGACGCAACAACAAAGATGGCAAAAAACAAGATGCGGGCACGTACAGCTTGGCATATATAACGAATAGACCGACTTTGCCGAACCGTACACTTCCGCGCCCACCAGGGCATGTGTGTGCGGCATGCGAATAGCAAATTTGCCCACTGTTTGACGTCAATCCGCACTGTCGGGCGTTGCCTCGGCCGGAAACGTGTCTCTCCGGGAGTGTGTACGTGTGTGCGTGTTTGGAATATAGTGAAGAAGAATCTCCGAAACTCTGTCTGGACGGTCACAAGGGCACAATTCCCGAACGCTCTTACTGCCGGGGCATGTACAACAAAAATCCGACATGAGATGACGCGCGACCAAAAATCCGGTAAGTCATCGTGCATTAGTTCCACCGGGCTACACACATCTGCAAATTAGCCGACAATCTTGTGTCGGATTTGGGTTTTGGGCTCGAACAATAATGTTAATAAGGAACACATACACACAATTAAAAGGAAGATGAATCTTGAAGCCAGATTCGAGTATAACTTCCCAGGTTAGGTTCGGCGGTTGGGCATTCGAAACTGATGGCGGATGGTGAGTGAGTAGGGCTTGCAACGACACCGTACCTTGCACAGACCGTAACGATGAGGGACACACCGTGCACACACCAAACCACCGAGACGTTGCACGCCGTTGCAAAAGACGTCAAACAAGTTACGAGAGAGCTCATTGGGTCAGGGTACTCCACTGAAAGATTTGCACGGCCATACCCTGGCGTGTGGTTCACAACGCTGCTTGCGAACGAAGGGAAACCTACTTTTGCTGCCGATCTGTGAGGTTCTTCTAGGTCAGAGGCGTCCAAGGGAAGGTGTGTTAGACATGCCAACCAACGGCCGAGGATCGTCAACAGGTTATGGTACAAAAATGTGTGACAATTCTAGAGTAACGTGGACGTGATCGTCGCTTAATGATCTTCCACTGCCCGCTAGCAGAAGACCCATTCGTTGGATGCTATCGCGAAGGATGCGGCATTGCCCTATGGTTGTCGGACCATAATCGAATCACTCTACTACGCGTTTGCAGAGATTGCAGAGATGAGAGCAAGGTCAGCACGGAAAGGGTAAAAGAACATAATCGAGTATCGTGAAGAGCACATGAGGACTAAACAACGTAAAGTGCGCGCCGTACATTCCACAGGTACGCCAAGAGTCGATTCAGTTGGCTGGAGGTTGGGGCCGGCTAGTTATGAAGAGTGATGTGGTGCTTCAAACGAAACTCGCACCATTGCTCTTCCCTACTTGGAGGCAGCAACCTTACTACTTCGGCGACTCTAGGTACCGAGCACCGTGTACCGAGCGATCCGGGCTGGCTGACATCATGTTTCGTTTGTGTTTGGAATCAATCGAATTTGGGGTTTTCGCACCATTTGTTTATTTTACACATTTTCCATATTTCATTTTTTCTATTTAAAAACCTTTACTTGGGGCATATTTGTATGGATTTACAATAAAGTGAAATGTTATTGAAGTTGGTAATATATTTTTTTCGATTTTTATAACATTATAATCATGTTGATTGATTAATCAATTCAAACAGGTAACCCATCAAGTCACTCACGGCACTCAAAGGTACGACTAGTGGGACTTAAAAAAGAATTGTATACTCCGAACTATTCGTTAGTTAAATAGCGCGTTTCGAGTACAATTTTTGGTTCGTTTACTTTAGTTTTTGTGTGGAAGAATTTTTTTTCTAGTGATTTTCACACTTTTAGAATTTTTACAATTAAAAAACAAGCATATTTTTATTCTGAAAATGTATAGAAAATAAAAAAAGGGAGGCGAAGCTGTATGCTTAACTCGTTAACAATTATGTGACAGTAAATTAATTAACAACCATTAAATGCCCGTAACGCAGGGCCCCATACCGGGCAGTGAACGAGTGAGCTGCGCTAAAAAAGCTTCAAACCCCAAGCCATACAACATTCATTGAACTGTTCGCATGTGCTGTTGCTTACTAGAAACTTTACCTTGAAACCGTATTTGCTTTGCTGTATATTTATCAAACAGATTTAGCTACGGTTTGGCTTCTGCCTTCCGTACAGCTGTTTTTCCGTACATTCGATCGGTACGGATCGACCGGAATTTGGGGTGCGGAATTCTCTGGACTTCTGGAGAGAATGGCGACACCTTAAATTTTCGCGTTCGTACCATAAAAATAGCAGTCCGTTTCGTTGTGCGAACGGTGTGTGTGGTAAAAGTCTGAAACGGCCAGTGGCTGAAGGGCTCGGTGCCGCAACAGTACCGGGTGCTGTGTGTGCGTTCATGTTTGCTTAAGCAACAAACGATTACAAAAATTTCAACACACACACACACACCCTGCTCCACCCGGCAGCAGCACCATCATCGCCCGGCTGCCAATCTATTCAGCCGGTTGAGCACTTTGGTCAAGGTCAATCGTAGTGACGCTTTGCGATGTTCAGCTTCGTTCGTTTCGACAAATTTCAACACCCACACCCCCCCTGCCCCACCCGGCAGCAGCACCATCATCCCCCGGCTGCCAATCTATTCAGCCGGTTGAGCACTTTGGTCAAGGTCAATCGTAGTGACGCTTTGCGATGTTCAGCTTCGTTCGTTTCGACGTTTGTCGAATTTATGTTTTCGGTTTTGTTTTCTCCTTTTTATTTCTTTTCCTCAGAAAAAAATCGTTTTTAGCATTTTCGCTCCATCAATGAAGTTTCAATCGGCTGTCCGCTTTAACATTCTGACCGCCTGTCAAATGTCATTATTTAGCAAAGTTGCGGTAGGAACTACGAAACGCCCGTTTGCAGCTGACGGTTTCGCAAAATTAAACGTCACGCAAAGCCGCGGTGATATGGCGTCCCTATATCAGGGAGATGACATAACGAGATGATACTTAGACTTAGCGTCTTCTGTCTTCAGTATCAAGGTCTATGTAATGCAGAGGTCGATGCATACAGTGTAGAATGACAGTAGGCCGTGGGAACTGTTTTGACAGTTATCTCAGAAACTGTTTTGTAAACAAGCAATGGTTGTGCTTTGAGTTCTTTTATCATTTTCAACAAAAGTGCATTTTGTAGCGCCTCCGGAATGCTCAGGAACCACAACCAGTTTACGATAGAATGTGTGGGCATTGCCGCATCGATCTTTACCGGACCAATGGTGTTCCAGATCCGACCTCAAAGACCGCCATCGGAAATACAACCTCGCCGCTTCTGGCGATAATACAAACGAGATGCAGTTTTTTCCCTCGTTGAATATTACTGATCTTGATCATCTTTTAACAGACTGATACGAGTAAAACGGAAATAGACAACAACATAAATAAATTGCAATTTTTTGTCGCTTACTGCATATGGAAATAGAGTCGCTATTGTTTGTAAACAGTTTCTGATACAAACGTCAAAAATTGTGTTCAAGATGCCGGACATGACATTTGCTATGCATCGACCTCTGTATTACATAGACCTTGGTAGGAACTACGAAACGCCCGTTTGCAGCTGACGGTTTCGCAAAATTAAACGTCACGCAAAGCCGCGGTCTCTCGGTGGAAAGGGTGCACACAAGTGGTGTATAGTAGCCCGTGGCACAATAATTGTTGCAAATTACCCCGGAAGAAACCTCGACCAACGGGGCTCGCTTCGTGGGGATCGATATCCGGCGCTCAATTGAAGCGTACGGGGTCTCCTTACTTACAGAACCACACCACGTACCGCGACGGTGCTCCAGACATCGTATCGTATACACCAGCGACAGCGAAATTCTCGAGACGCTCCAATCAATCAAGCGGGTCGGGTGCCGGTTAGCAGCACCCCGACCGATGAAGATCGAATTCCCACATCCAAACACGTTCGCACGGCAGTCGTTGAACTATTGGTGTTAAGGTGGTCAAAAATAGGAACCAAAATTGGATACAGCAGATTGTTGCCGTTCTTGAGACCTGTCGGAATACAATAACTTAACTAAGAGAGATTCCAAAGCGTGACTGACTAGCTGCGACCAAAGTAAATAAAAACTATTCAAAGTGCACCGTTCTTAAGCATATCAAGGATAGTTTTTACCGTGCCATAAATCTGGATGTTTTAAGTAGAAACAGAATATCAACATCTCTGTAAGTTAAATATAGGTTAAAGCAATTTAAATTAAATTTAAAATTAAAATAATAGACCATGAAGAAAATGACATTTAAAACGTAACTCCTGGAAATATTATAAAGTGAGTATTTTAGGTTCTCTATATGTTTCTACAGTATTCGTTCAGTGTATGTTTCGATAATATTCTCGTTATACGGTACGTGGTTGAAGGCGCCCAGTATCTTAACAAATTAAGCGACGTAAAAATTGTTTTTTTAAAGAAACTTTCATGTGTGAATGAGGAACTTTCTCTACTTTACTTACTATAGAAGAGTAATGGCAAGGGAATTATTAGCTGTTCGTTTTCTATATTAAATTTATTATAAAAAGCTGCAAAGCTGCTCTTCTTAGCTGGAACTAAGATTGAGTTCTAGAAAACAGAAGAACTTGCATGCCACAGATATAAAGAGTAAACTTAAGTCTTACAACGCCAACGCTGGCAAATCTTGAGAGAATTAGGGACGAAATCGACATGCATACAGATGAAGTGTTGTTGTCTTCTTTTATTTAGCGAGGAGATGCGTCCTGGGTGGCTTGCCAAAACCTTCTGTCTGTGCTTGAGGAGTGTTGCTCCTTTTATACCCTAATTCTATCTTCTATCGATGAACCGTTGGCGAGCTCCTTTTTATCGCTAGTAGCGTGGACGCTACACAGACAAATGTATCGAAAATTCAATGCTTCCGATAATCTAAAACATTCATACTTGTTCAAACAACTTACTATTTAATTACCATTAAAATTCGAAGAATCTTCAGAGAAAAATCAAACCCTAATAAGCATTGTGACACCCTTTGAATACGCATCACGATAATAATTTGATAAATCCAGCTGAAAAGCACCGAAAAAGGTAACTTTGACCACGGTTTCTATTTCGTTGTCCCATAATGCGGCACACCGCCAGACTGTGACGTACGCTTCCTCATCGACCACGTGATAGCATAACGAAATAACTGACCTGTCGCACACGTCCCCGGTAGCACGGCACATTACACTAACGGGGCCTGTAGGCGGAAGTCCCGTTGGGTGATGGGTTTGTATACGAAAACCAAAATCCACCAGCCTAGTATCGATAAATGTCGTTAGCAAACTGGCGATGACGGTGGTCCACGCACGTCTTGCTGTCCGGTCGAGAGTTGCACGCACGTATTAGCGTTAATTTACAGCACTGTGCACAAAATAATGTGCTGCATGATGTGAATTTAATACCAGCAGAGTTTGTTCGAGATAGGGGCAAGAATTTAGCGGGACACAAAATATGGGGGCATTGGACGTTTTCTTCAAGAATTTGGCTTGGCAGTGAGATATGTAAATAAAGTAGACGCTGGAAGGACTTCCTGCTGTTTTATCTAATGTTCGGCCAATTTTGTGAGCCTCGTTCTACATATTAAAAAAAAAACAACATAAATTATCTGCAACGTACTGTAGATCAATTCAGCTAAAAATAAAACAACGAATGTCACCAAGCTTCTGCCAATAGTCTAATCTCTCCCGCACAATTATACATCACACGTGTATATCAAAGAAAAATAGACGAAACACAGCAAATCAGCACTCCGGGCGTGTTATCAATACAATGACGCCCGATAACGGACTAACGGATAACGCGTACCAGGGCTGCGTTACGTATGTTGCTAGATCCACAGCTGGATAAAGAGGCCCCCAAAAATCCGAACCAGATAAGCACCGAAAAAGAAACTTTATGAAGCTTGTCCCCAAGCGGATTTGCTGGCGATTCGGAGAAGAATATTCGAGAAATCAGCAATCAAGCAACCTTCAAATGTTGGCCACTTTTCCTGCGGGTCAATCGACGATACTCGACCCGCGCGTCGCGTAATAAACTCAATTGACATGGGAAATTGCTGTGCGCACACAGAGACACAGACAGCCTCATGCTCACCACCCAAACTCAATGATAATTTATTGCTTAACATGCACTTTATCGTACGTTGCATGTTGAGCACATCTTGATCGTTTGTCTCGGATGGGCATTTTAATAAAGCAATTGCCGGCACTAACAGCGGCACTGTGTGCCAGTGTGTTGTACCTTCTCCCGAGAAGGTACAAACAAAACGGGCGTTCATCGTTCATCTGCAAATGACGTTTGATGACAATTTTCCATTTTACAACCAACAGGCTCAATACAAAGCACGCTCACGGTGAGTTTGAGAGATTATTTACACTGATCGATAATGGTGCTTTATTACCACGTTTGCAAGGTACTTACAGCAAATCGATTATCTCTGGTTGATGACGGGATGAGGAAATTAAATTTTGATCGACAACACCTCCATCCGGATGCCGGATACAAAATTTTAGACGAACAATAATGAAGTCTACTAAAGGATATGAAGAGCTTTAGGAAGAGAAATCAACAGGAAAAGCGACATTATTAGGCGGTTGTCCTCGAGGGTTATGTCAGTTACTGAGCTATCTCGGAACTTCAAATAAGGAATTCTGAATTCTAGAAGAGTTAGCTCATCTCATCAAAAGCTCACATAAGCTCGTATCAGCCATCTCAGGGAGCTGTTTGGCATAACACGACCCTTAAGATTAGCCCTCGACAGTATCTTGGCAATGCACAATATTAACTTTTCTTCGTAAACTAGCTACTGTGAAAAATTAAGAAGTTTGTTTTATTGATTGGGTTTTCTGGTATCATTTTTAATAACAAGTGTGAGACAGATGTGCTCAAGCAAATGCCAACTCATGCACGCTAGTTCGTCTAACCAATCTATGGCACTTTTAAACTGTATCTTAAAAGCTCAGAGTCACCTGCACAATTAATCCCCGCAGTAATTTGTTGGGGTTTTTCCAAGGTCACTTCCAAGGTAGCCATTAAGTTCGCGTCCGGGATCAGCAGGCGGTTCATACGTCAGAAAGATGTCTAGCGATTCTTTGAAAAACAACCATAAAGTTCGTATCCGTTCGTTGTTTTATCCAGATTGTCGACGACTTTGTCATACTCTTCTTATACGGCTACAGCAGTCCACTTTATTCCTAGAGATCGTGAGGTGACAGCGCAGATTATCACCACAAAAAATACCCTTATTGTGGTTCGACAGTGCGCGCCAGGCTAAGGGATTTCCAAAGGTGTATATCGTGTAGGTCGGGAAGCGGAACAGTGCGACACTCAATAACCTTACCGTGTGCAAATTAAGCTAACCATCGATCGACGGTGAACCACGGACCTCGCATCTACTTGCCGTTGAAAACAGTACGAACATTTCCCAAGTGTGATGGTAATGCAAATCAACCAGTTATGACATTAGATTGGCGCTAGTGTTTGCGGCTATTATTCGTACGTAGGACCTCGCACCACCACCATGCCGACACCTGTCGGGTCGAGCAAGGGGATGTACAATGCTATTAAGCTGACCCTTAAATGATATGCTTAGGTGCGCTGCTACGTCCAACGTCCAATCGGTGTAATCATTGCGCACCTTTTACCTGTGTGGTGTGGATATAATCGACGGTTCTGCGGAACAGAACTTACTGCCGGTAAATTACTGCGCCAAAAATACGAAAAAAATAATTCTCTCAGAAAAGGTATTGTTCTTCAAACGTTGCAAACGTTGGAGTGTCCTGCACACTACATGATAGCCTTAAGTCGGCACCCGCAGGTAATTCCCACCTTCATGGGGGGGCGAATAATAGAACAGGTAAAGTGTGTGCGTTTTTGCGCACAGCATGCTAATGGCACGCGGGCAAACGGAAATCGTTAATAAGCGGTGAACTATGACTTATCGTTGCAAATAATATGGTGGCATGGTTGGGCAGCTAAGCTCACGATGGTGAAGGATATACGCTCAGGCACTAATTGTAGATTTGCTCTTGCAAGTGTGGGTGCAAAGCTTCAACTTTTTCAAAAGTAACAAAGTATCGCTCGAACTTACCTTTACGTTTCTTACTGGTAAGATACCAGACTGGTCAAATGAATGTCACTAGTGATGCGGAGCACCGATCTTGTCGTGTAGTACAAATGTCGCTATTCGAACGCATCGCACACTCTTCCGATTTCAGTCGTCTCGGCACGCTAATCGTTGTGTTTTACGTCGAGTGTCACACATAGGAAAGCTGAGAGAAAGTGAGAATGAGTAAATAAAAAGTTAATTTTGAATTAAACAACAAATCTAATGTTATTATAGCGTTTCACAGGAATATTATTTATATACATAAAACAAAAAATATATGGAAAAATTATCTAAAAGAATATAGACTTTATCACTGACAAACGTTTACTATAACTAAAAAGGGATCTTAAAAAAGAAATATTGAATTCTGTTCATCAAAATTCCCCATAATTCAAACATTCCTAGAGAGGAGTTCATGCTACGTGTTTGGTGGGACCAGCTGTGTGTTGTATATTATGAGCTACTGTTTGTTATGGAGCAAACAGTAACGGCCACAAAACGCCGATAGAACCGACATAGATTTGTACTGTCACGACATCAGGCTAGAGAAACTCGTAGGTGATCCACCCAAATGGAGAGAATTACCTTTTCTCTATTTTAGTACGACTTCACATTTTAAAAAAATCATTTCATATGTAAATTGTGAAAGAGTGAAAGCAATGGATATTATGTTTATAAGGTTAATAAATTCACAATCGAATGCCGAAGAAAAACACCCCAAGCAAACCGCATAGCATTCCCAAATGCAAACCATAAAACTAGGCATGCAGAAATGCCTCCGTACTCTCGCCTACTCTTGCGTCAAATAGGCGTGAAAGGTAAACAGGAGTACGTGCAAAGAAAGGAAAGGAAATATGTAAAATAGTAACAAAAAAAAACACGAAACATCACCCTTAAATGCACCATTTCAACTAGCACCGGACATTAGACAGGCAAACTGGTTGAAGCGCGTTTCCTTTCTACGGTCGATTTAATTTTCCAACACAGTTTTAGTTTGGTTTAATGTTCGTTCCTTTATATAAGGAGTTCGGTACAAACGATCGTAGCTTTGTTTTCATTTGGTTTTGATTTTCATTTTCAAACACACGCTCTCACGCAATTGAGATAATTCAGACCACGCAATTCACGCAATATGAATAACTTTAAATTGATAAAACCTTTCCTTAACTATTGTCTATTGCACATAAGAATGTGTACGAGTATGAGCTTTTTGGTAGAGGTCTCCGAATGTTGGGAACTGTGCTCTAAACCACAAATGTAATAAGACTCCATACAGTAGGACCTTGACGTACAGAATCTACTAAACCAAGAAAAGCACCCTGCTTAAGGTATGGCGACGAATTGAATTTGAAGTGCGAATTCTTACCTCCAACTATTGAGTAACGTTTAACGTTAAATGCAAATGGCAGTTCCACTCGAATATCGTTAAACTGCAGTAACTTTGTAGAACAGTACACCGACTTACTGCACTGGTCCATCATCCGAAACTTCCATTAGACGACCAGCGGTAACTAAGCTCACCCAATACATTCCAAAAGCACCACCTACTGAATGCGCCTTCCGTCGCTACTTCCGTTCACCTTCCCGGTACCAGCTGGCAGGCACCAGCTAAACGATGTCGCTAAAATTCCACTACATTTCAACATTCGCTACTTGGCGTTGGGGCCTTGCGCAATGGTGCACATTCTTCACGACCAAATGGAAAACGAGTTTGGTGTTTTGTGGTGGCACCTGAAGAACACCACACCACCCGTCGTCGCCACTAGAATGTCGCCATTTATGTGATGGCATAACTACCTAACGGCTCCGTCCTCCCACTTCTTTTTCCTCGACGCGTTCCAATAGTTCCGAATGCGTTTTGGAGGGAACGAAGACATGCGTTTTTGACCAGGTAATCCATAGCTGCATCAAACAAACGCAGATAATAGCGAACTTCCATCGTTTATGCGCAGTGTAACTCGGTAGATTTCTTGTTGCAGTACGATCACTTTGAGAGGATTATGTTGGGTAGAAAACAGGTAGGAATAATAAGATGGCTGGCCGTTCTGTGGTAGTCAGCCAATCAAACATTCTATTCCGGCAGTCGATCTTCGATAGTTTTGGAGCGAAATTATAGCAAAATGTGCGTCATTAGTCGAATCCTGCTTACCAAGGCTGCTCGCTTGGCCTTACAATGTCACAACTGGACAGCTACTCCACCAAGACATTATCACTTCTCGAAGAGATAAGAACTAAAGTCACGAATTGAAACATCCTTTGTTGAAGAAAAATCTCCAGAATAAAAAAAGCAATCTGTCATAGCCTAATCGCTAAAGGCGAAGCAATACAAGCTTTTTGATGTGCTTTTAATGACATATTCAGCAGCTTCATAGGTGTAATCTACCAAACGAGGAACCCATCAAACAAATCTCACGCGGACAGATTATTTCCAATCCGAACGCTTGTGCTTTATGTAATGCAAATTTGATAGCTACCGTAAGGTGCTTCGCTGATGCCCTCCTGTCTTCCACCGCGAGAGAGAAAGATCAAAGTACGAAGATAAGCGAACGTGCTCTGGTGGGCTGAAACATGATTCACTCGATTCCACAGGAAGCTTTGCAAATAACTTCGGAGCATTAGTTTTGCCTCGTCATCGTTATTAAAGCCCCGGGACATGCTGACAGGGATGAAACTGTAGACACCATAAATTACACCAACGATAACCAATAGTCAGGATACTGACAAAAAAACAAGATCGTTGCAGTTGATGTTCAGCGCGTTTCGCGGTGTGTGTTGTGATAAGGCTTTATTGTCTTTATCAGGGTCTGATAAAAATAACGCCACATTATTACGTCGATGGGATGCGTTGAGTTCAAAGTGTGCATTTATTATGATCCAGGAAATTGGATGGATTATGACCGCTGAATGTCAGTATCTAATCGGGGATTTGTAGACTAACCCCGTCCACCGTCCACAGATCAGTCGACAAACTACCGATGTCGTCTGACTTCGAGCTCAATAAAAGAAGCGTCACCATATGGGGCGCATCTTCAAGATCAACCTTCAGGCATGGTTTTGGAGGTGCAAATCTGCAACGTTCCATCCGACAGAGTTCCTATGCATATCCAAGGAGAATATTTTATAGACCCCGTTCTGTTAGCATCTACACATTTAACGTTCCAATGGCATAGAAGTCCGAAAGTCTCTGTCCGGATGCTTTATTCAATGTGAAAAACATGACTATAAAACTGCCGTAATTTATGCTGCTAAAACGGTCACCCTCGGTAAAATGCTTCAAGTTCATCTCGCAATCCCGTCACTCTTTCAAACAATCAAAAACTGATAAATAAATAAAAATAAATTGCTGTTACCGTGCACAGGCACAAATGGCAATGAGACTCAACCGTATGCGACGATTAGTACTTTTCGAGGCTGATGTTTGTTCCTCAAAGCTGACCAGTGGTTTCAGATGACTAACGACGATCAGCTCCGGACGGAGAAGCATTTTGGGGGAGAAATAAATTGTAGTTTTTTCTTTTCATACGCGTCCTCAAGTGTGGCTGGCATCTATGCTGGTAGCGCGGGTTCCTAATGGTGGTAGTGAATGGTACAGCATACAGTACTAATACCATCCCAGCCTGAACAGCTTCATCTCGTCAGCTTTAGAGTCCAGGGTGATGTAATCTTTTCGCAGGCGTCCAAACGAACATACAGCATACTCTTCCATCCTGCAGTACAGCTGGTATAATGTAGCCAAAGATTGGTAATGATCGTACGATCAAATCCAGTTGCAGAGAATATACGTTTGATCGCTTCCGCTTAACGAATTGTTGTTCTTGTCGTAAGTAAGAGTAATTTACACACATTCGTCACACATTTAGTCACACATTAAATGTACTAGTCTGTAATACACTCTTCAAATCTCACACGAACACACTAGCAAGAAGAGTGCAGATTCAATCGCAACCGTGTAATCGATCTTTTCGCATCAGTGTGTCCAGTACTGGGGGAACAGAATCAACAACACATCGTAGGGATTATTTCTACTCCTCGTGTGTTGTCCCATGCGGGCGATATACGGAAGCAGCACAATCGAAGCACCATCATACACACTCGAGCCATGCCATAGGCGATAATTATCGTTTCGTTGTGATGCGCGCACAAGTAGATGTGTCACTGTCAGGTGGCACGAGTGCCGTGTACGTCATCATGTGGGTCAAAGGTTCGGCTCTAAATGTGTGTGGGAGCCCGATTGCCGATTGTATGCTACTAGCACTAATTAAATGCTTCACCGGACAGGACAGTGTGCTTCAAAGCAATGCGAATACTGTCATGCGTAGGATTGAAATAATTTTTCTTCAGTACCGATATTTATTATTGCACGTTAATACGCCTAGGATATAAAAACGCTCATAATCCTACAATAAGCAAGCGTTAATTTAACTTAATCTTTAAATGCTCCCCCTAAGCCCGGTACAACAAATGGTCCTCCTGCAGTACACCTCTCTGGTGCTCCGACTACTTCCATCCTAAACCACAATTCGTTGAACTCAAAACCAGACTGCCTTCAGCCCGTTTCAGTCAATTCCAATTGCATGTACGGCGCATAAACACGTTTCCTTCGCTGCAGTACCGAGAGTAGCAGTTTCCTTGTGCGCAGTGAAAGGGATGGGTGGGTTGAAGGTGGGTGAAGCAGGTAGTGCTTTATGCTCTCCGGTGGCAGTATGCTTTTTGCAGGCTTCGAAAACAAAACCGGGAAAGGAAAGCGAAGGAGAGAGAGAGAGAGAGACACCGAAATGGTAGAAAACACAAACAACCTAAACGCGGCAACAAACAAGTTATGCGTTTGGATGCATGCTGCACCGGATCGCACTAAGTCCCCCCCTCCCCTCGCAGCATAAAAGCTTATACAACTACATTTGTAGTTCGGTATCAACGCTGTGGCACGGTTGCAACCGTACCGAGGAAGTTAAGGCGCAATGTTGTGGTGCGAGTCGTGCGCGTTTGCGCGATGATCCACGGAGTTTTGCAGTTTTTGCAGCCGGTTTAGCCTGACGGGGTGGCGTGATACGTCTCTAGCATATAGCACAAGAGTAGCTCACACGATATTACTACTCAATGTAATGTAGGATTGGTAATGATCGTACGATCAAATCCAGTTGCAGAGAATATACGTTCGATCGCTTCCGCTTAACGAATTGTCGTTCTTGTCGTAAGTAAGAGTAATTTACACACATTCGTCACACATTTAGTCACACATTAAATGTACTACACTGTAATACACTCTTCAAATCTTACACGAACACACTAGCGAGAAGAGTGCAGATTCAATCGCAACCGTGTAATCGATCTTTTCGCATCAGTGTGTCCAGTACTGGGGGAACAGAATCAACAACACATCGTAGGGATTATTTCTACTCCTCGTGTGTTGTCCCATGCGGGCGATATACGGAAGCAGCACAATCGAAGCACCATCATACACACTCGAGCCATGCCATAGGCGATAATTATCGTTTCGTTGTGGTGCGCGCACAAGTAGATGTGTCACTGTCAGGTGGCACGAGTGCCGTGTACGTCATCATGTGGGTCAAAGGTTCGGCTCTAAATGTGTGTGGGAGCCCGATTGCCGATTGTATGCTACTAGCACTAATTAAATGCTTCACCGGACAGGACAGTGTGCTTCAAAGCAATGCGAATACTGTCATGCGTAGGATTGAAATAATTTTTCTTCAGTACCGATATTTATTATTGCACGTTAATACGCCTAGGATATAAAAACGCTCATAATCCTACAATAAGCAAGCGTTAATTTAACTTAATCTTTAAATGCTCCCCCTAAGCCCGGTACAACAAATGGTCCTCCTGCAGTACACCTCTCTGGTGCTCCGACTACTTCCATCCTAAACCACAATTCGTTGAACTCAAAACCAGACTGCCTTCAGCCCGTTTCAGTCAATTCCAATTGCATGTACGGCGCATAAACACGTTTCCTTCGCTGCAGTACCGAGAGTAGCAGTTTCCTTGTGCGCAGTGAAAGGGATGGGTGGGTTGAAGGTGGGTGAAGCAGGTAGTGCTTTATGCTCTCCGGTGGCAGTATGCTTTTTGCAGGCTTCGAAAACAAAACCGGGAAAGGAAAGCGAAGGAGAGAGAGAGAGAGAGACACCGAAATGGTAGAAAACACAAACAACCTAAACGCGGCAACAAACAAGTTATGCGTTTGGGTGCATGCTGCACCGGATCGCACTAAGTCCCCCCCTCCCCTCGCAGCATAAAAGCTTATACAACTACATTTGTAGTTCGGTATCAACGCTGTGGCACGGTTGCAACCGTACCGAGGAAGTTAAGGCGCAATGTTGTGGTGCGAGTCGTGCGCGTTTGCGCGATGATCCACGGAGTTTTGCAGTTTTTGCAGCCGGTTTAGCCTGACGGGGTGGCGTGATACGTCTCTAGCATATAGCACAAGAGTAGCTCACACGATATTACTACTCAATGTAATGTATTTCAATTTTAAAAATTGAAATCAGGGAGAAGCGAGTTCTCAGGTTATAACTAGCCAAGAACCGCCCAACAATCCTCTCTTACCGTTCTTTATTTTAAGAATTTATATTCCTCAATTTAACAAAAACAAAATTTATACAGTTTTTGTTTGTGATTTGCGACGCGGAATCGTAATTCTTGGCAGATCTTGGGCATATACTAGCTTCCTCAAAATTTGTGGATCCTCTTTCGAAGAATCCTTTCGGCAGGATTGTTTTTGTGAGCAATAAACTCAGCGAATTGCTGCCCAAAGTTCTTCGGCCAGGCATATTTATCTGCCTCATTTTTTTTAACCTATCTGCACGCGTTGTTGGATGCTATAATTCTTCTTGGTAGTATAAACAATATGGCCACAATCAACTATAACAATTCCAGCAGTAGATTGTCTCCTTTGCGAATCGGCTTAACAGATCTCGTAGGGTCGAATCCGGCATGTGAAGCAAAAATCTCGCGTGTGATCGTTGCCCCACACTCAAGGAACTCATCATTTAGTGGCAACGATGCTACTTTTGCGTGCCACACTGTTAATCATTACCGATATAAGATTCTGATCGGTGTTATCAACAAACATACCATTTTGTTTTACGGTTTAAAGCAACGTCCAGATGAACTGGTATAGTTTACGCCACAAATAGTTCTTCTAATGATAAATAGTTGTTAACTTTTGCCATAAGTTTAGCTACATATGATCATCTTCAACATATCACATACACCAACATCGTATACGCACTTACCTGCACAATTATTAGCACTCTTTCTTTCTCTTTCGTTCACTCGCTTTCGGTTGTGATTTTTCTTTCCCTCTCTCTCTCTCTCTCTCTCTCTCTCTCTCTCTCTCTCTCTCTCTCTCTCTCTCTCTCTTTCTTATCCTTCCAGCTGTGTTTTGTGGCAGCTAATGTTTTGCAGCAGCGCACTTCAAATTACGCTTCTCTACGTACGATCTAACACTACGGCATCATTGCCGATCATTTGTGCTTTCACTTTGCTTCACCAATTTCTTCAACCGTGCCCAACACACTTGGTGGGTACTATTGCTTTTTTCCCTCCCTTTCACCCCGTTTTATTTTGCACCTCCCTTCCCCACTTCAGCTGTTTGCTTTCCCTTCACACTTCGCTTCGCACACACGCACACACACTCTGTGCCCTCACCTTTGGCGTACACTTTTTCTTTTCACTATTTCCATTCGCTTTTCCATACACTTTCAAACACACACACACACGTGGCGGCGATTGGGGCACAGGTTTTTTGGGATTAGACTTCACTTCACACACCGGAGCACTACCACTGACCGCTGCTCCCTTTTCCGTCACACTCTTTCTCTGCCGCCCTTTTTTCACCGCTCCCCGATCGCTTTGCTATTGCTCGGTGCACACTTTTCCAGACACAACACACATCTATTGCACGCTACACTACTTTTACTTCTGCGGACCGCTTTTCCATTCGGCTGCTCGGGTGGATGCGGCGTTACAGCGCTGACCCCACTCGCGCGACTGCAAATTGCCTCCCACTCCAAAGCCTGGGGGTTGAATTTACGCGATCACGATCATACCGGCGTTACGAAGCGTTACGATGCGTTTTGTTTGTTGTGTGACGGCTGGTCAAGGTAATCTGGGCCCGTGGTTTCAACCGCAAGCCGCAAGCTTTGATTAGCATCTACTGAAAGAGAATGGCGGAGAGAGAGAGAGAGAGGAAGGGAGAGTTAGATACACCACTAACACATTTGTAGAAACAAAAAACGAAACAATGTTAACTAGATCACGACAGTTCTATCCATTTGTTTTCTTTCCAATGCGATGTTTGATTGTTGGGTTTGCTGAGACACAACGACGCATCCTTTATCGTCGTCATTCCTTAAAAGGACGTAAGTATGTGTATGTAGGATGCTTAAGGTGATCCTGTTTGTGTTGTGCAAACACACAGGCAAACATTCTATTCGCCGTAGTACGCCATAAACCTGGCCTGGGTCTCTCTCTCTCTCTCACACACACTCTGACCGGTCTACTAAAGCTGCTGCCGGTGACCTCGTTTGCCATTCCCCCACCGTTGTTTTTCCATTCACAGATTCGCGCACACACGCGCATTCGCAAAGTGTTTTGCAGCGTCCGAGCTTATGCGCCTACCTACCAACCTACAACACAACACAACACCGTTGTAAAAGCCGGTTTCGGGCGATGCAATTTTATTCCGGTCAGCCCCGCGGATCAGCTTTGTTTCGTAAGCGATATTTTGTTGTGTTTTAGCTCACATTACATCGGTATGTTTTTTCTTGCTCTTCAGGAAGTGCATTAATAATTTCAGGATGTGAAGGCACACCTGGATGCTGAAGATGAACGCCTACAAAACAACTGTCGTCAACTATGTATGTATGTAGAAGTGAGTGTGTGTGTGTGTGTGTGCGTTGATCCTTTTCGTATCCTATCTACTCACCAGCAGGACCCTTTTGCTTGCGTGTGCGTTAGTGAATGTAATGTAACACGCACGTAAACAACATTGCATCATTGGTTGGTGCACCTGGTGTCCACCAACATGTATACAAAACAAGCCAAACAACACACCAACACATACGTACACAGTCAAAACAATGCGCGCTACACCAACACGAATGCTGCCAGCTGATCCTTTGCACTGGGTAAAAGGTACGGAGCAAAGAAGACAACACAAAATCGAACTTGGTAGGCTGTGAAACGGAAGATTAAAATCGTTTCTTTATCAAACTTTCTTATCTTGGCGAATGTTGGCGCTAAATATTCCACTAAATAGCAACGCGTTCCAAGTGAATACAAATAGATTCCACTAAATAACCGGCAAATGCTCACCAAAACCGTGCACGTTGCGTAGGATGTTTTGCTTTTGTGCACCGCGTACCGCGTACCGTGTCTGGCTGACTGTTCGCACGCGCGTCTACTCCGTACTGCAATTCAAAATCGTTCAACACTCGGTTCGCGACGCTCGGTTATGAAGCTGTGGCCGCACGTCG